>CAAE01014728.1:43175-120043 GCA_000180735.1 Tetraodon nigroviridis
TCCCTCCCTCCCGCCCTCCCTCTTTCCCTCCCTCCCTCCCGCCCTTGCTCCCCCCCCCCCCTCTCTCTCCCTCTGTCTCTCTGGGCGGGAGATGATTAGTTTTTGTTTGCTGTTTTTCTCCTTCATCCCTCTATCCTGGTCGTCATGGCGGAGCTGCTCTGAGACCAGTTTCTATGAGGACGCTGTTACTAACAGACGGAGACTCAGGCGGTTGTTCTCATAAGGGTGACTGCGTCACTGCGGGGGCGTGGTCGGTGGGCGTGGCTCCGGGACCTCTGGATACTGCCCCTGGTGGTCGGTGTGTGGCAAGGGTTGGGGTTTGGTGTAGATGTTTTCATGTCTTTGGGGTTGTTGTATCTCAAAAACCTCACAGAGAGCTAAATTAGCCGTTAGCGTTTACGACACGGCAGCTCCTCCTGCCTGAGAACAACCCTCAACCAAATCTAGCTGTATGAAAAATGTCCGTTTTCCTTGGGTTTGGAATCCTGGAGCTCCTCGGGATCAGAGGCAGCCTGAGACCCTCTGAAAGTCCTCCGGAGGGTCCGGAAGGTTCTGGACTGACGGCCTGGTTCCCTCCTCAGTTTCATGTACGGAGAGCTGACGGACAAGAAGACCATCGAGAAGGTGCGACAGACGTTCGACAACTACGAGTCCAACTGTTTCGAGGTTCTGCTGTACAGGAAGAACAGTGAGTTCCTCATCTCCTCCCTCCCCTCTGGGCCTAACCGGGACCAGCTGATCGGCCTTCGTCACCTCTTCCGCTGAGGGGCCCAGAGGTCATCGGGAGAGGTCCAGTCTGGACCCCTGAACTAAAGCCCTGGGGTGTCTCCACAGGGAGTCCGGTGTGGTTCTACATGCAAGTGGCCCCCATCAGAAACGAGAACGACAAGGTGGTTCTGTTCCTCTGCACCTTCAAGGACATCACCCTGTTCAAGCAGCCCATCGAGGACGAGAGCACCAAGGGTGAGTGGGGGAGGGTGGGAGGGCGGGTGGATGGCTGGGAGGGCGGGTGGATGGATGGGTGGATGGAAGGATGGATGGATGGGCAGTCAGCAGCTCAGCTCTGAGGGCCTCATTATTCCTCCTTTTGAAGCAGCGGTTCTGGTCTCAGGGTTTCTTCTTCTGTCTTTCTCCTCCTTCTCTTCCTTTGGCGTTCCGGCCTTCTGGTGTTCCTCGTTTCCCTCCCTTCGCTGGTCTTCTCTGGTTTCTTCCTCTGTCTTTTGCTCAGAGGCTTATTTTTAGCGTCCTGGCTTGTTAAAGGTCAAGTTTGTCAAACGGAGGAGTCAAACGGCAGCTCTTCATCGGCGTTAGAGGTGAAGAGGAGGAGCCTGCTCCTTTGTTGTCGTTTTCACCGCCCCCACCACCGTCTCTCCACCTTTTCATACGTCAACTGATCTCCTCACCTGACGGCTCCGGGTTGCGTTCGAGGACATCGGGAATCTCGGGACTCGTCCTTTGGGGCGCTGACGGTCGTCTCTCTGCCCCGGGTCTCAGCGCTGCTGACCTTTGACCTTTGACACCCTCCAACCTTTCGAGCCTGTAAACGCGTGTGCCACGCCCCGGGCGGCTGCTGGATTGTGCGCGCTGGCGGACACGTGACTGACGCGGCCGTGCCGGCGGCGCTAATGTCTGGTCTGCGTTGGTTGCTAACACCTTAGCTCTGGCGGTTGTCAGGCTTCTCCTCGAAGGTTCCTGTGGCCTCGCGTCTCCAAGCAGGCAAAGGTCAGACCAACGTGGGCAGATCCACCAACGGGCCCAGAGTTCCTGGGTGAACTGGAACGCAGCTGTGACCCAGCGCTCAGCTAGCTAACAGGCGGATCGATTTGGTGGCTCCATCGTTTAGCCCTCAGAGGAGTGTGGAGCTAATCCATCCCAGTCTGGAGCAGGTGGACAGGTCGCTTCTGTCTCCTCCTCCCCTCCTCTCCGCCGCCCCTCCGCCCCTCCTCTCCTCCGCCCCTCCTCTCCCTCCTCTCCTCCTCCCCTCCTCCCCTCCTCTCCTCCTCTCGCGTCACTCTCCTGCCTCCTGATTATTTTTAGATCTCTCTCTCTCTCTCTCCATTCTTCTCCGCTCCGAGGTCGTGTCACAGTCGTCACTTCCAGAAGGAGCGATGGTTGCTGTGTTTTCTCCTCGTCTCCTCTGAGTTCTGCTGTCGGCCAGTTCTGGTTCTGGGTCTCCGGTGCAACGCGCGGCGTCGGGAGACATTATGATGGAAAAACTTTGCTTCCTGCGGTTTTCCTGAACAGGAAGTACTAAAGTAGATGTAACTCATGTTCCCGGGGAGGTTCCTCCTGGTGCTAACGTCCGAATCAGGCAGATTTGCTAAAGTTTAGCTCAGCTTTTTAACCCAATATTGTGAACTTGTGGACCTCTTTTCCTGTCACTGATCTGCTCGTATGCCGATGACGATGTCGTATAAATTTGCTGAAACGGAGAAGGAGGATGTCACAGATGATTGTGCTACTAAAGAGGGTTAGCTTCTGCAGTTTTCCACTAGCCTCTTGTGGAAGAGGCTAATGGCAGTGGGGGGGGTCCCACTGTCGTCTTGGCTGCTCCTCACAGCTTTTTCCATCCTCGGTTGTCCCAGATTGTTGTATAAACGGCTCCTCCTACACAAAGCTAACGGCTAGCTGCAGGCATGTGTCGGGCATCAATGACTGCTTTATTTTGCTCTCAAGTGCACCGTAAGTGCTGCTGCAGCACTTTTGCCTCCAGGAAACATGAAAACAAGCCCAGTTGGACCAAAAGTGGCCGGTTTCCTCTGACGAGCAGCCAGTTTGTGCGATTAGCATGAACAGCAGCACAACAGAGCGCTGGGCCGTTTTCCTGGAGGGAAGGTGAGTGATGGGCACAGACGGCTCAGAATAAACTCTGATATTCTGTCCCGGCTGGAGGTGGGAGGGGTTTCAGAGCGCTGGAGGCCTGGCGGATAAAAGCTATTCCAAATATCACTTCCTATTGGTAATGGTCCCTTCAGAGGCCGGGTCGATCGCCATGTGCCGCCGCGGTCTCTGCCGCCGCTGGTGCCCTTTCAAACATTTGATTTTTATTTTTAGGGCAGCACAGTCGGAGCGCTGGTCTCCCAGCAACGTGGCCGAGCGCCTCCGATCATCTGGGTCCAGGAACTGGTGCGGACAACAGGGAAACTGGTGCTGGTCCGGGTTGCTTTACCAGCGCGGACCTTTGCTCAGGCCCAGTTCACCAGAACCTGGAAACCCGGAACTCTCAGTGGTTCCGCTGGTTTCTTTCAGGTTCAAAAGGTTTGGAGGGCTGTGACATCATCACCTGCCCCAAACGTCCAGGTCCCACCAGGACCGAGTGGTGGTTCTGTATCCATCCCCCGAAGGAGACTCTCTCCTTCTGCTGGGACGTCCACAGAGGACAGAGCTCATTGGACGGCTGCAGCTTCGTCTCCCGCTCGTGTTCAAGGACTCTTCCTCCGCTGCATCATCCAGACGTCCCGACTGGTGTCCGTGTTTGTAAACCGGCTCTTTTCCGTCTCGCTCTTGCAGGGTGGACCAAGTTTGCACGGCTGACGCGAGCGCTGACCAACAACCGCAACACGCTGCAGCAGCTGGCGCCCATCAGCAAGCACGAAGTCAGCCACAAACAGTCCAGGCTGGCGGAGGTGAGCTCCAGCAGCCAGCCAACCCCCCGACCGCCCGTAACCGTGGAAACACAGCCGCCGCCGCCGCTGTTGTTGTGGTTTCAGTCGTGCTTCCTTCACCCCAGACTTATGGACAGCGAGCATGCACATTATTTCCTGCAAGCTAAAAGGCTAAGCTAGTACAAACACAGAAAGCTAGCAAGCGAGGAGCCTAGCAGCAGTAGTGCATCAGCTAGCGTTATGTAAACTCGTAGGGATAAAATCTGCTGAGGAGGCAGAACACACACTTTAAACATGACCTCCGGTGCTGCTAGGTAAGCTAGCTTGTTAGCGTGTTCAGCTGGTCTCTAGATTTGCGCCTACATGCCACAAAAATGCAACCGTAGGAACTCTGGTCATTATTTCTGCACAAATAACCTTTGTATGAAAGATCGGACCTAAAGTGGAGGCGAATCACAGAAGCGTCTGCAGTTCCGCTAACATGCTAACTCAACCAACGTTCTCCACTGCTGATGTGGGCACCATTAATATTGCACGTTGGGTGGAGAAGCTGAGGCTGGCAGCGGCTTGGGTCGCTGGCTTTCTTCTTTTACTTTGGAGCCGGTCTCCTTGTTTGAGCCGAGCAGCTGCGCTCATTTGAGCGTGTAAACGGTGAGGAAGACAACACGCGGAGCATGCTGGAAAGCTGCTCTGGCCTGTGAAGAAGCCACCGAGAAGGTTGAGATGAGCAGAAGCAGCTGATGACTTCAGTGTTTTCTGATCGCCCAGAAGGCCCGAAATCCCGGAGCAGAAGCGCTCCAGTTTAATCGGGTTGACTCCGGCTGACGCAGCGCCACCGTTTCCGTCTTCCTCAGCCAAGCTGTGTCCTCCTGGCAGCATCAGCAGCTTCTAAACGTGTGTGGAAGCTGCTTCTAGATCCAAGATTTAGCTGGAGATGACAGAGGAGACGGAATCCTTTCAAAGGGCCAAAGCAGACGGAGGAGAAGGAGAAGAAAGGGTGTTGGAGGCAGGGACTGGGGAGGTGGGGAGGTGGGGATCCGGGTGCTGGACGGCCGTCCCAGCTGATCTGCTCCTCCCTCCGCTCCTGCTGGACTCCTAGTTGGCGGCTCTGGCTTGACGCTCCTGACCAGCGTAGGTTTCATTGACGGCTTCGGTAGCGAGGCTGTAGCCCCGCCTCAGCGTGCTGGCGCTGTAGCCTCCAGCTGAGGTTCCGGGGCTGGGATGGCTGGAGGTTGGCCATCATCGGGAGTCACTGCTCCGTCTTCTCCTGACAGCTTTCATCCCTTCTGCTAATTCCTGTTCTTCTCCTGGCAGCTGTAAAAAGAAACAGCGTGTGAAAAGACTCTCATCCTAAAACTTGTGTGGAGGGAGACGTTGCCGTGGTAACCAGGTGGCCTGTCCCACCCGCAGGTACTGCAGCTCAACTCGGACATCCTCCCCCAGTACAAGCAGGAGGCGCCGAAGACGCCCCCCCACATCATCCTTCACTACTGCACCTTCAAGACCACCTGGGACTGGGTCATCCTCATCCTCACCTTCTACACGGCCATCATGGTGCCCTACAACGTCTCCTTCAAGACCAAGCAGAACAACATCGTGTGGCTGGTTCTGGACAGCGTGGTGGACGTCATCTTCCTGGTGGACATCGTCCTGAACTTCCACACCACCTTTGTGGGGCCCGGCGGCGAGGTCATCTCGGACCCCAAGCTCATCCGCATGAACTACCTGAAGACCTGGTTCGTCATTGATCTGCTGTCCTGCCTCCCTTATGACATCATCAACGCCTTCGAGAACGTGGACGAGGTAGGTAATAAGACCTCGGTCTCAGCTGTAGAGGCCGTTCCAGCGCCGTCCACCAGGGGGCGCGGCCAGCGGCTTTTGTTGGTTTGTTGCGCTTTTCTTTTCCCTGCTCTTCTTCTCCGTGAAGCTTGTTTCTGAGCGCTCTGTTAGTCCTTCCTGATCAGACTCCTGACTAAAACCTGCCTTTTTGGGGGAAACCTTGTGGTTGCTTGTTGCCGGTTGGATTCCGAGCGGCTGCAGCGATCGACTCGGTTAATGGGCCCGTGAAGGTTATTGATTAATAATTAAAGCTGTGCCGTTTTCCGCCGCTGTGATGTGAGTCTGAGCATCGACGTGCGCGCCGAAGCCTGAACCGGGGCCGCTTCCCCTCCCTGTTCATCAGCTGATTCTTCCTCTGGATGTGTCTGGTCTGGACCAGCCTGCTGGAGGTGCTGGAGGTGCTGGAGGTGCTGGAGGTGCTGATGGCGTCGGTGACTCCACGCTAACGTCTAGCTAGCCGACCCGTGACTGCTGATGCCTTTTGCGTCTAAGGCTCGGGTTCAGAACCGGGTCGGTTAGCAGCCCGGCGCGGCTGCGGCGTCGCTGCCGCCTCAAGTTCATGAACGGGTTTTCTGCTCGACTCGGTGCTGAATTAACTCAGAGTGTGAGAGCGAAAGAATCGACCGGACATAAAACTACGAATGTTTCAGCTCATCTGCTCATGGACGTCAATACTCTGTGTGTGTGTGCGTGTGTGTGTGTGTGTGCGCGCGCGCGCGAGAGAGAGAGGACCCCCTGTGGGTCTCAGTCACCTGCTGCCTCAGCGGAGCCGGAAGCTGCTGGGTGGGGGCGGGGCTGGCGCTGGGGGTCTAATCCAGGCTGACCTTTCTTGGCGACGGCGTGCTGCCGTCTTCACCCGCCAGCTGATGGAGCTGCGAGGAAGCGATGTGACGTGTGGCGGCGGCGGGGGTGAACAGAGCGGGTGGGAGGGGCCCAGAGGAACATGACAGAATCGGCTCCTGGGTGACCTTTACGGCACGAGCACGTGTCCTCTACGTTCGCTGTGGATCACAGGGAGAAGAGCCCACGGACAACTGGGCCGCTGGGACCCGTCTCAGTTTGGGTCTTGGCCTGGTCCTGAAGAAGCAGCATATGGTGGGATGGGATGGTTCTGGTCCTGTGTGCGTGTGTGTGTGTGTGTGTGTGTGTGTGCGTGCGTGCGTGTGTGTGTGGAGGTCGTCACGCCCGAAGCAGAAGGACGAGCTCAGGTGTCACAGAAGAGCAGGAGGGTTCACCTTCAGTGAGGATCTGCTCACTGTTCAGGCTGAATCTCAGCTTTCCGCCTGCTTCCAGATGTTGGAGCGGAGCTGATCTGGGTCCAGCTCCTCTTCGTCAGCGGTACACCTTCCTCGCCACGAGCGCGGATGCTAACACCAGCCGGCCTGCCTCCCTTCTCCCCGCAGGGCATCAGCAGCCTGTTCAGCTCCCTGAAGGTGGTCCGCCTGTGCGCCTGGGCCGCGTGGCCCGGAAACTGGACCACTACCTGGAGTACGGAGCGGCCGTTCTGGTCCTGCTGGTCTGCGTCTTCGGCCTGGTGGCCCACTGGCTGGCCTGCATCTGGTGGGTGTGACGGCTTCCGACTGGAACCAAACCTGGGCCGGTTCTGGATTCCAGTCCAAACCTACACGGACGTTTGGGAAGCGCTTTACCGTTAAAACGGAGGTTTCCCCCTGGCGTTCCGTCTGTGTCTGCAGGTACAGCATCGGCGACTACGAGGTCATCGACGAGGCCACCAACACCATCAAGATGGACAGCTGGTGTACCAGCTGGCCATCAGCATCGGCTCGCCCTACCGCTACAACGCCAGCGGCTCGGGCCAGTGGGAGGGCGGCCCTGGCAAAGACTCGCTCTACATCACCTCCCTCTACTTCACCATGACCAGCCTGACCACCATCGGCTTCGGCAACATCGCCCCCTCCACCGACGGGGAGAAGATCTTCTCTGTGGCCATGATGATGGTGGGATGTGAGTACCTGCTCCGGGAGGTTCTGATGGGCGTCACTCCCATCTTCTCTGAGCTTGTTGGCTGGTTCTGGCCCGATGGTGTTTGTGGTTGGAGCAGCTGTTTAGCTGGTCTCCTCCACCTGCTGCAAACTGAACAAAGGTCATTTTTTAAAGCCTTCTGGAAGAACGCAGCTCCGTCCTTTCTGTCAGCAGAGGATTTTCCTAAATTGGGAGCGTTCCTGCCTCCAGCCTCTCTGCTCTTCTTGCTGGCTGCTGCAGCTTGTGTAACAATGTCCATATCCTGGAGGAAAACCTCCTTCCAAAGCATCAAATATTAACGCGGGCTCGGTCTGCAGAAGTGGCAGCCCAGATTGGCTCGTTCTTTCAGAAGCGCTGCTGCGGGCTCCAGCGCAGCGCCTCCTGTTTATCTCTTGGATCTGGGTTAAGTGGGCGTGACCCTTCAGGAAGCGGACGTTGTCCCCAGCAGAAGAAGAGCCGTGTTTGCCAAGCTGCCAGATGCTCTGCAGACGGGCCGTGGAACTTCTCCGCGTGTGCGCGTGGCGTCGGGCCAGGCTGTTAGCCGCCGTTAGCTTCCTCACCTCTGACGGGGGAGTTCAGCCCTGATGGTCTCGTCTGGTCACCTGGACCAGCCTGGTCCCTCTGAGGCCGAAGGTCTGATAGGAACTCAGGTGACCAGTTCAGACGCCTGTCAGCAGCTGTGGTTGTGGGCGGGGCAGAGTGAGCAGAGCAACGCCGCTAAACACACAAGGATTCGGGAAGCCCCAGGGCGCTTCCGTCTGCGTCCAGATGGTGGCGCTGCTCCGTCTGAACGCCTTCTGAGCACACACGTTGAGTTTAGGTGGCTCCAGAGTTTGGAGAGGGGTCAAAGGGCAGCACAGACCAGCCTTTGGACACGCCAGAGCGGGGAAAAAAACAACAGCGGAAGATGGCGTGGAAGTCCGCGGCTCCTTCCGAGCTGACAAAACCTCTCTGACGGCCACTAAGGCGCTCACACAGGCCTGGAGGGAGACGCTTGCACGGGTCACAGCGGAGACGCCAGCTGAGTGAAACCGACAAACCCGCTCTTGGTGTGACACCCTCCGCTCCTCCGTCCATCCCTCCTTCCGTCCGGCTCGTCCCAGCTGTCCTCCCACCCGTCTCTCCCTCCGCCACCAGAATCTCCAGGATTAATGAGCCGCTTTAGCGTTTCTGCAACCATCAGCAGAGTCTGGAGCTGCTGGTCCCAAACGCAGCCAACCGCTGCCAGCACGCCGCACGTGCACGCACGCAGATGAAGGTGCAGCATCACCAGAGTTTCACAGAGTAATTAGCGTCATCGGTTTTGTTTCCGTGTCATTCGGGGAGCTGTTCCACCCTCCCGCCATCTTGTGGGAGACGCTGGAACCATCAGCACCCACTGGCGCTGCAGTCGGAAGAAGCGCCGGCTCTGATGCGGTTTCCCCAACGGGTGCTTACGGTCACGGGTTTGTTTATGCTTCTGTCCACCGATACGGAGTCAAGAGTGGGACTGTTGGGGCGGGAACGTTTGTCCTGTTCAGGTGGAGATTCAAGTCTGAGGTGGGATTTTTGAGATTTCGCTGCTTCCTGGACCGAGCAGATCGCTGCAGCGCGCATGGAATTATGAGAATTACCTGAGCTCAGATCAGTCCAGGCTGACGTGCACAGCAGGGCTGGAAGGATGCGGCTGCTCTAGCCGGGGCCGACAGACGCACGTGCCAAACCAGAGAAAAGGTGGGGATGAGAGGAAAAGGGGAGCTGGAGGAGACGCCTTGTGTTGCTCTGCTCAGTCGGCTGAGTTTATCCTCCTAATGCGGGAAAGTGCAGCAGCCAAGACGCTCGTCTGCTAACGAGATGAGTCCGCGTTTCCCTGAGCAGACGGGAAGAGCTGCCGACCCCCCCAGCATCGCTCCACGGAGCGATGCTGAGCGAGGGAGGAAAACAACGCCGAGGAGAGGAGAGGAGGGAGGTCGTCCACCCCACTGGCCCCTCAGCTCAGATGTCCTGATTAGTTGGGAAAGATGGAGAAAGAAGAGAACGGTGAAGGAGTGGAGAGGTCTAGTGTGTGGCCTCAGAGAAGCGATTAGTCGTCTAATCCATAGAAGCCTTTTTCCGTCTTTTCTTCCTCTTTATCCTCTCGCTCTCATTAATCTGTCCTTTCCCCTTTCCTTCCATCGCGTGTTTCAAGTTCCTCATTATATCCATCCAAGCTCTTCCTCTCCATCTCAAAGCAGATCCTTCTTCACCTCCTTCAGGAGTACCTCGTGGTTTGGTTCTTTTGGATCAGTCAGATATACAAGAAGGGGAATTTGTCTTTCTTCTTAATTATTTTCAGAGCTGGAGCCACTCCTGGGTTCTGCTGGTGGAGTGTTCTGCACGTTCCTGCAGCAGGAGAACCTCTCCTGCCTTCTCCCCATCACAATGTCGTCCTCTCCTCGGTACAACCGCAATGACGTGTTCGGTGTAACTAAACGCTGAATGTGGTGAGCGGGTGGAAGGTTCTGGGTTCCTGAAAGCCCACCAGGGCCAAAGCTGTTCCGGGTTTGTCTGAAAACGAGCCTCTTCTTCCACTGATGGTTCAAACAGCACAGCTAACCTGACTCCTGGCAGCTGAACTTTGACCTCCGTCACGCTCCAACATCTCTATCCCATGCGGATCACGCTCTGATCCCAGTTGGACCTGTTACCGTGGCAACGGGCGAGTCGCCTCTCTGGGAGTTTGTTATTTCTGTGGTCGGAGGTGAAGGTGTTTGTATCCTCTGTGACGCAGGTGAGCAGACACACCTGAGCGACTGAGATCACATGATGCTGTGTGACGCTTGACTCCTCCCCCCCCCCCGTCAGCCTGGTCCTGCTCGGGGTTTCCTCCTGTTCACCACTGTGAAGGTGACGAAGCGATGAAGGACAGGCTCCAGTTCCTCAAGGGTCCAACTTTGGGTGCTGACCCGTGTGGCTTCGCGGTCCTCCAGAACCTCTTCTTAGCCAACGTGTGAGCGTCAGCTTCAGACACTTTCATGGGCTCTTCCTGAGCTTTGTTGCTCTTCTTGTGTGAGTCTCACCCCGTTACACACAGTCGTTAATAACGAGTACCAGTTCGCCTGTTTCATGTGTGCTGTGTTCGCCACTCGGGGGGATTTTGGTGCGCTCACACATATTCCCATAATTACCAGCGGTGGGAGCGTTTCTTCCTTGGTTTATGAACCAAATCATTCCTGCTGCGAGAGCCTTGCAACGGCGGCGAAGGTGCCTATTTTCATTCTACTTTCTAATTTCCTCCCTGCTCATTGGTGCCGGAGCGCAGGCGAGGCTGTGGTTGGAGGAGGCGTGTCCAGTCAGGCAGGTAACGAGCGCACGGCTGCAGCTGCGGGCGTCGGCTCGACCTCCCATCCCCAAAAGTCAGAGCGAACCGGGAGCTGGAGGCCGGATCGATGTCTGCTGCAGCCGTCACCCGATGCCAACGGCCCCAACGGGTCGATGGGGGGACCTGCCCACCACCAAGGACCGATCAGCTGCTTCCAGCCGGAGGCTGGAGGTCAGGCAGCATCTGCCGCAGGAGCAGGAAGGTCGCAACTTTCTGTCCAAGAAAACCTTGGTTTCGTTGTTTGTGGTGACCTGAAAATGATTATTTAGAATTTCAAAACTTTTAAGGTGCTCTAGCCCTCGTGCAGTGTTTACTGTTGACACTAGTTCCTGTGGAACCATTGAGAAGACCCTGGAACCCAATCAGGCTCCGCTCAGTGAAGTTCTATTGATGTTGAAGCCTGTTTAAATGGATCACTGAACGCCAGGTGGTCGGGAGAGCGATGATCGCCATCAGATCAGGCATCTAAATATCGACCTCAGCGTCTCCATTATTACGAGGGGGCGGGGCCACGGGGCCACTCGCCTCTCTGAGGCGCCTGACCGTGACCCTGTGGGGTGAGGGTGAACCCCCCCAGCTCTGCTTCAGTTGCTCAGATTGGTCCTCCATGACTTCATTAGTCCTGCTGGGGCCCCGGCCCCCGGCCCTGTGGGAGCCCGTCTCAGCCCCTGATGGCCTTGTTACCTCCAGCAGCGAAGTCTTGACTGCCTGGTTTGTTTTCCCTCCTATTGACTTCAGATAAAAGTCACATTTATGCCCACCGGCAGGAAAAAAACGGGTTGTTTATTTGTGTTTGGCTCAGCAGAGCAAACCGGAGAAGAACAGGATGGATCATCCTTGATTAGGACTCCGTTGGTTAATATTCCGGTCAGGACCAGGAACATCAGTCTAACCTGTGTGGGGGCCCTGGGGGCAGTTGGTGGAGAACGTTGTTCAAATCTGCTCCGTGTGAAGAAGAAAGTGGAATTAACGTTCCCAGGAGATTCCAGCTTTATTGACGATTCCATCTAAACAAACGACCCGAAGGAAAGCCGATTCATCCCTGTCCCGGGGGGGCTCCTATTCTTGCTAGTTTCCAGGGCCTTGGTTTCCCCCGGTAACCAGCGTGGCCTTCCGCTTCCCATTAACTCCGCCCCTGAAAACCAGCATCTTCATCAGACGGGACAGTTGCAGCGACTCCGACCATCGTCAGTATTTATCTAGAAACAGTCGTGCCTGATGCACAATTACTGCCTGTCAGGACGGATTTACGCCGCAGCTCCTTTTCATCCTCCCGCTCCGCTGCGGCTGGCTGCCTCCCTGTGATTGGCTGGCCGAGCGCGGCCTCCCGCCACCCTCGGATGTGCTGGCACGCCCGCCGGCACGCCGGCTTGGCCTCGCCCAGCAGCCAAACGGGGCGACTGGAGGCTGGTGGAGGGGCCACGGCGGCGACCCTCCTCGCACCTCGGTGCTTTTATTTAGGAGATCAAAGATCCTGAAAATAACAGCAAGTGTTTGCTGTGTGTGTGTGTGTGTGTGTGTGTGTGTGTGGGTGTGTGTGTGTGTGTGTGTGTGTGTGCGCCTCTGCTGTCTCCTCCTGTACGAGTGCTGTGATGGATGCTGGGACCTCGGGCCCCTCCGGGACAGACAGATTTCTGTCCCTCACACTCATCCGCTCTGACACACCAGCCTGAAGTCCTCGGCAGACGGTCCCGAACCCAGACGGTCCTGATGGGTTCTCCTCGTCCACGCTGGACAGGAACCTCCGCCGTCATCCCAGCTGGATGTCCGGCCCCACTCTTCATCTCCAGCTTTGATCCCGTCTGTGTTTTCTTCCCTAAATCCTGGTGAGGAACCTTCCCAGGAGAAGGAATCACCAGAGACTTCGGAAGCTTTTGACCAAGATGTGACGACGTCTCCTCCTTTTTTTGTTTTTTTTTCCATATGAGTTTTTTTCCCCAGAAGCTTGTGGGAGGACCTGATCCTGAGTCAGCCCAGGTGCTTCCAGAGGTCCTTCTGGTCCTCCCGCTGCACCAATTATGAAGCGTTCTGGGTCGGTGGAGGTGCGAGCAGGGCTCAGAGATCATCTTTACCAGCTGACAGGGTTTTCAAAAGGTCCTGGAAGGATGTCTTCATCGACGTGGAGTGTTGGTTTTTCCTTTATTTCGCTCCTCATTTCTTTTTTGAGCGTTTCCTGTTTCTTCTCCGTCACTCTCACAAATGCAGATTCCCTCCCTCTTTCACAGCTGCCTGTCTCTTATTTTGAAAGGCACCACACGTGCTTACATCCCCCCATTTTGCAGTACAAGTATCTCTAAGATGATCGTTTTATCCTTTTTTGTGTCACTTTTATTGGCCAGGAGGAGGGGAGGCAGGCACAGGGGATGGAAGAGGCAACTATTTTGAGTGAGGTCTCTATGGAAACAGTGAGCTACCGTCACAGCCGACGGCCCAGCAGCAACCAGCGAAGCCGCCTAATGGGGGGAAACTCCGCCTCCTCGGCAGCGGAACACCGAGCCGCCGTCACGCACCGCTTCACCACTTTATACAAACCAACAACTGGAGAACAGGAACATCATGGGAACTCTGGGAGCACAGTCAGACACTCTCACAGTGCTGTAGTTCTGATCGCTATGGTTGCACGTGTGGACTCAACCCGTGTCGCTGTTATTTAACTGTATGTAGGTGTGTCGGTACAGGATAGACTGGGATTACTGGTGTTGACGGAAACCAGTGTCCCGTTCCAAAGATGCTCGTCGGCAGCGATGTCTCACTCTCAATCTGTGTCTGTCTTCTCCAGCGCTGCTCTATGCCACCATCTTTGGAAACGTGACCACCATCTTCCAGCAGATGTACGCCAACACCAACCGCTACCACGAGATGCTCAACAACGTCCGGGACTTCCTGAAACTTTACCAGGTTCCCAAAGGTCTGAGCGAGCGGGTGATGGACTACATCGTGTCCACGTGGTCCATGACTAAGGGCATCGACACGGAGAGGGTGAGGACCAAGCCCGCCACACACGGACACAAAAGCTGGGCTGAAAACACTTGGCAGTAGCAACACTTGTGAGCTCGGTCTAACATCTGTCACCATGTGGGCCGAAGTGACGTTAATGGTTTCGACAAAGTGCGAAGAGACAAACAATTCAGAGCATCAACTGCAGGAAAATGGCCTCCAGCGCTGACGGGCGGCTCACTGCTGGGACCTCATTTAGGCCGGTATCACTGACGCGGCGTACGGTTCAAAAGTTTATTAAGTGTTTCTGGGAATATCAGCTCATCCCATTTTCCCAGAACCGCTGAACCTCTAATGATGCCCGCACACGAGGCTCCTACTGAGGTTTTATGTCCATTATTGAGACGGGCGCAAATGTGAGGGCTGCATTTCTTTGCTTCATTCGACAAGTGCGAAGAGACAAACAATTCAGAGCATCAACTGCAGGAAAATGGCCTCCAGCGCTGACGGGCGGCTCACTGCTGGGACCTCATTTACCCAACACCTGCTGAGATCTGAACTATGCACCCACACACACACACCCACATACACACACACACACACACACACACACACACACACACACAAGTGCAGTTTTATTGACTCACTTGTGTGATGAGGGTCAACGATGGTGGAGCACAGTGCGTTTACTGCAACACAGTTTTTTTTACAGTCTCCACCTGTGAGCAACGTGTGTGTGTGTGTGTGTGTGTGTGTGTGTGTGTGTGTCTTTACTGTCAGTCATCCATCTGTGTAACGGGCCAGGTTTCCCTCCAGCTGTGTGATAAATGCCCCCTGGGATTTCAGTTTTGACAGATTGTGGGTAAATGGCCTCAGAGATGCTGAAACAGAGCTCTCTGTGTGTGTGTGTGTGTGTGTGTGTGTGTGTGTGTGTGTGTGTGTGTGTGTGTATGCTTTTACGTGCCCTGTGAGGACCAGAATATTCATTTCACCATCAGTGTGGGGACGTCTCTCCAGGCTAAGGTTAGAATGAATGAAGTTCACCTCCTGGTTGGAGCTGTGGGGAGGATGTCCTCACAAAGACAGAAGAAACGTCTTCTGTGGGGAGGCAGCAGATGGTCTTTTAATTATTGATGAGAGCTCATTGTATTTGCGTTTCCTCCTAAATGTGATTTTATGAGGTTGGAATTACTTTAACTGTCTTTGCACGAGTCGTTTCCAGTCTTCGTTTTGCTAAAGCTCTTCTTTGTTTTGGTAATCTTGATGTTTTTTTCCCAGTTTACCAGCCCTCGTTTGCTCTTTATCTCTGCTCATCTGATTAGGTCATTCTCTCATCTTTGCACCCTGTTGCTGTTTGTTCGTTTCAGTCCTCTGCCGTCGCTCCCTCTCTCAGAAAACGGAAGCGTCCGTCTGTGCCTGGTGCAGGTACTGGAGCTACGGGTGCTCTCAGTGGCTCTGGCTCAGGTTAAAACCAGTCCTGCGTTCCCAGTCATCCCCAGACCAACTGGTCTCCTCCCATCAGTGTTCTTGGGCTGCAGCTCTTTCTATTTTTCGGTGGTGCTGATGTAGCGCGTTAGCAGGAATACGGGCGCTGCGCCGCCTTCAGCTGCCTAGTGTGACGCCGCCTCGCCCGGCTTTAAGCGACTGAGGGGATTAACGAGCTCCTGGTTCCTGGGCTGCCGCGCCGATGTTCACTTCCTCTGTTGTCTATTTTAGTCAGATTCCTCCTCAGCGTCAACATCTGCCTCCGTCAGCTCTCCGTGTCTCTGCTGTGCTGAGCTCTTTCTGCCTGTTTAAACCGATGACAAATCCAGATTTCATCAGTGCTTCCGCGTCCAGGAGGACAGTCAGCAGCGGGACATGTCCTCCGTCACTGGTGCTGGACACTGAGGTCCAAACACCTGCTTCCATCACGGCTCTGGTCCCCTACCTGAAGCCAGCGAGTGACGTCCTGTCTCTCTGTCCTCCAGGTCCTGTCCTTCTGTCCCAAAGACATGCGGGCCGACATCTGCGTCCACCTCAACAGGAAGGTAGGTGCCAGTGTCCCAGCCTCGCCAGCCACGGACGCCGGCGTGGTCCCGTAAGCGTCTCCTCCTTCTGGACCAGGTCTTCAACGAACACCCAGCCTTCCGGCTGGCGAGCGACGGCTGCCTGCGCTCGCTGGCGGTGGAGTTCCAGACCACCCACTGCGCCCCCGGAGACCTGATCTTCCACGCCGGCGAGAGCGTGGACACCCTGTGCTTCGTGGTGTCGGGGTCGCTGGAGGTGATCCAGGACGACGAGGTCATCGCCATCCTGGGTAGGCTGAGCTTGAGGTGGGCGGGGCCAGTGTGTGGGTCACCTGACTCAGGAGCCGTGAGAGAATGTGGAAAAAGAGGAAGTCAAAAGTGGAGACAGTGGAGGCTGAAAGAGGAAGAGGAGGGTGAAGGGGGAGATTTAGAGAAAGAGGTAGAAAATAAAGAGAAAATAAAGACAGGGTGTTGTGGTTGAGACACCGGTGATTTCCCCAGGCTGGGCCCTCAGGCGGTTTCACTCTCTGATCTCATTAGTTTGGAGAGCCATCAGGTACACACACACACACACACACACACACACACACACACACACACACACACACACACACATACACAAAGGTATGTACCATTTTTTAAGCAGCTTTATAACGTTTAAATGTAGAAACTGGAAATTACGCTCTGATTACTGGGAGTAATTGTGATTAATGACTCCGATGGCTTCGGGAATTTCTGGCAGATGGAGTTTGTGGCTGTTGAGTCTTAATTAGTTTTACTGAGCAGCAGCTGATGAATCGTTCAGCTCTAACGAGCCCTGAAGACGGTCAAAGAGGCGCGGAGACGCAGCCCAGTTCACAGGCCAGCGGTCCGACTGGTGGGTGACCAGCAGCATCGGCACGCCGCTGCAACAGGAGAGACATTGGTGTGTGTGTGTGTGTGTTTTGTGAGAGAGAGAGAGAAAATGTCTTGGTGGGATCAGTTACATTAGCTGATGTGGAAAAACAAGCCTCTCTGGGAAATCAAACTGGAGGGATTCTCAGAGTTTCTGCACCAACATTCTTGCTGTAGGTTGACTCTCGCCAGCGCCCCCTAGCTGTTAATGGTTCCTGTGACAGGCGCTGATGATCTTTTCGGTCCTCAGCAGGGGGTTGCTGTGGGTTTGTCTTCAGTTCTGGTGGGTTTTTCTTTAACCCAGCTCTGTCTCTTCACCTCCACCAGCCCCACAGACCCTCTAACTGCTTCCCCTGGGATCTAATTCCAGGAGACCCGGCTCACCTGAAGGATCTTCATTGAGGGACAAGAACCAATTGCGGAGTCAGACACTGAACTTGCTGCCTGTTTTAAATGGCCTAACTTTTTTTTTTTGTCTTCAGGTAAAGGCGACGTCTTCGGGGATGTCTTCTGGAAGGAGACCACGTTGGCACACGCGTGCGCTAACGTCCGCGCGCTAACGTACTGTGACCTCCACGTCATTAAGAGGGAAGCTCTGCTGAAGGTGCTGGAGTTTTACACCGCCTTTGCCAACTCCTTCTCCCGAAACCTCATCCTAACCTGCAACCTGCGAAAACGGGTGAGTCTGCGAGCTCAGACGGTGCTTCTCAACCGGGAACCTTTCTCGCCAGATGGCGCTTGTTCATTAGGCCAGCGGGCCTTTTAAACTGAGGTTTAAAGTGGTTCCTGAACGGATGGATGAAGGTTGAATCCGTCCATCCAGAGGCTGGTGCTGGTCGGACCGGATCGCTCCTCCTCTCTGCTCTTCAGCTCTCCACCCTCCAGAGCCATCAATTATCCTGCTGTGGCGGCTGCCTCATTGGTCCGTGGTCTTTACCCGTCTGGCCACATTGTGTACCTTACAACGTGTGCTTGTGTGTATGATCTCAGCAGCCGTGTAGCAAAGCGGATTCAGATTCTTCCCTCGTTTCTTCTCCTGCTGGATGAGTTTAAATCTCCGCTCGGTCCTGCAGGAGATGTCAGCGCGGAACATGACTTCAGACTGATCCTGTAATTATCTGTCCTGGTGGGGAGGAATGCCCCATCATGGCAGCGGAATCTCGTGTGAAAACCTGCCGTCCGTGCCGTTCTGCTGCAGGAGCATGTTCTTGCAGCAGTGGAATCTGTCTTTGCATGCTGTCAAGCTGAGCAGCAGCAGTGATGAAGACGGAGATCTCCTCCTCCTCACCCAGCTCCTCTGCTCTCAGCTTCCGTGGCAGCTGCTTGAGTGTGGTCATGATGGAGATGAACGATATTGCGCCGGGACCTGAGATGCAGCCTGCGGGAGTCTGGGAAGCCCATAAAGGCTCCGCTGGCATCAGCAGGTTTCTTCTCCTCATGAATCCAGAACCTTCTGAAGCAAGAAGGTCTGCATGTAAGCCAGAGCACCGCTCCGGTCCGTCACCAGCTCAGCGTTTCTCTCCGCCTGAGAAGATCCATCATACTGAGGTGTGCACGTGCTGATCACGTCAGCGCTGCAGCTCCACGAGTCCGGTGGAGGGGCTCTAGGTGAGAACGGGGGCTGCTCCTGCCGGCTCGGAGCCATTCCAACCGCAGCTTCGCTCTGACGCCGGTGTGAGCCTGCCGGAGGCTTTGAAGACCAGTTGGATCACGAAAAGATGGTGATGATTACACCCAGTTTGGTCCTAAGTAACGAGGCCTCGTGAGACCAGAGATGTTTCAGCAGAGGTGCTTCACATGTGCTTCAAAGAGAACATCCAAGATGGCAGCAGAACAGCTATCGGCACGTTGGATTTCACCAAAATCACCTCAAGTCAATCAGGGTTCTCAGGAGGTGGATCTGGTGACCAGATTCATCGGCTGACTGGGACAATCTTCATCCAGACTCGGGTCCAGATGAACAGCTCTCCTCTGCGGAGGATCTGCTGTCGGCTCGCTGCCTTTGTTTCTAAATGTAGACGTCGCCCCCAGTCGAAAGTATTCTGGGATGTTTCCATGTTGGTTCCTGGCCTGCGGTGGTAAAGCCCACAGCTAGCGAGCTTCAGCGCAGCTGAAAATAGCATGTGAAATGTATCCGTGAGCTAACTGGACCGATGTGGAGAAAGGAGATGAACTAGCTGGATGGATGAGCTGGAGGAGAACCAGGAGGAGAACCAGGAGGAGAACCAGGAGGAAAGGGTTAGGGTCCCGGCCAGAGCTAGAGGGTTGATTCCGTTTGGAGCTAGGGTTCCATATTGGTTCAGAGACTGGAAGGGCTCCTGCGCAGACCAGCATTCGTGCTGCTGAGGAGTGTTTTCATTTTTAATCAGAATAAAAGTGGAGGGTTTGAGCAGACGAGTGTCTCCTGGAGGACTCAGCATGTGTTTGTTCAAGCATGAATCCAAAAAGGTCTATGTTGGCCTGCTTTGTTTAAAACATCTACCATCAGAGTCCTCCCAGCCTCTCAGATGGACTCTGGGGTCAGAACGTGCACTGGCTCAAGGTCGCGAAGGTCAAGCCAGCATTAGACCCACTGATTGGTTCAAAGGGCAGAAAGGTGGTTGTTAGAGGTCCCGTTTTTCTCCTCGTTGGGATTAACTCGACCTCAGCGGAGCTGATTTGTGCCAGTGATGTTGTCGATTCTGTGGAAGAACAAAAAAAAACAATTCAGGGTTGTTGAACGAATCCAGAGCTTATTAAACATCCGTCCTCACACGAGCGCGGGAGCGTGTGTGTCTCGTCCACTGTGCAGGCTGTGGAGTGTGTCGGTCTCTACATGTATGTGCCTGCAGGGACGCGTGTCGCATGTCCACAGTGGGTGGGTTAGCGGGGGCTGGGTCAGCAGGAGGGAAGTCAGCACGCTCTCTTTTCTCCTCCGCTTCCTCAGCCTGTAAATAATGAATAGCTGAAGTTGGGGGGAAATAAAGCAGAAGCAGAGGAGCGCCTTCCTCCGACCTGCCCGCGTCCCCTTAAAGGGACCATTTTTGTCTGTGGGCAGAAAACAAATGCTGACAATAGAGACGGACGAGTGTTTCTTGTCCAGTGGGCGGAGGACTGAGGCTGGGATCTACACACCTTAGACATGCGCATCATCAATAATGCGTCTGATCAAAGCTGAATTTCCCTCAGCAGAACAAACACCTGAGTGGCGCTAACGGCGGCGGCGCTGCTGCTGGTCACGTCTAAAATCACACTTAATTAGGCTGGAAACGAGCTGATTGGGAGCCGTTTTCATCTCCGTCTCCAGCTTCCTCGCTGGCGTTCTCCCTCATTGTTGCTATTTTTAGAAGCTTTTATGGTATCTGATAGTCGGCCAGGATGGAGGATGCAATAGTCGCCCCCCGCCGCCGCCGCCCCCCCAACCGTTTATTATTTTAGTTCTTTTCTCAGGTCCAAAGCACAGGAGTGAAGAACCTTTTTATTCAGGCCAGATATTGTTGTGTGAGCCAACTGATTGTCCATCCATCACTCTGACTGCTGTGTGTGTGTGTGTAGGTAGGTAGGTGTGCGTCTGTACGTGTGTACGTACGTGTTCTTGCATTGGCAGTGATGCGGGTTTAATCCAGCAGTTGATTAAATTCTTTCTTTGTTACACACACACACACACACACACACACACACACACACACACACACATATTCTCGGTGGTTCTCGGGGTTCTGGAGGACTTGAAAAAGAACCTAACTCTTACACTATTGTGACTATTAAAAGGAAAACAACCTGGAAGCTCCCTCCCTCCATCCCTCCCTCCTGTCCTTTCTCCCTCCCTCCATCCCTCCCTCCTGTCCTCCCTTCCTCCCTCCATCCCTCCCTCCTGTCCTCCCTTCCTTCCTCTCTGCTGCCTGGTAAACATGTTTCTTCTCCTCGTTCATCTATGTTTCTGTCTGACAGCACTAACGTGCTTTGACGACCTTTTCGTTTGTCAGTCTGGATGAACAAACCCTCGGCTGTCAGAAGCCCCGCCCCTCACCTGTCAAACGTGTCACACCTGTGCTCTCAGCCCATCCCAGAAACCTGCACAGACGGGTAGTAAGTCTCTCCAGGTGAACGTGCACGTCTTTTGTTGCCGTCCGGACTTCTTCTTCTTCTTCTTCCTCTTCTTCCTCCTCTGTTCTTTCCCTTTTCCCTCCGAGTGTCATCTGTTCTGAGCTCCGTCCCGTCTGTAACTGTGACTTGTTACACAAACAAGTCACGCTCATCTTTAATGGGCTCCTCTGTCATTCCCGCACCTCGCCACATCAACACGCCGCCACTTCCTGGCCCGGCGATTACGATGATGAATGAGGTGCCCGCAGCGCCGTGGAAACGCCGGCGCAGAGGCTGATCTCCTCCTCAGCGCCACCGTCGGCGCCATGGAGGCAGGAGAACGTCAAACTGAAAAGGAGGCTGGAGGTGCTGGCCGTCACCACCGTGCTGGGCTGCAGATTTCTCTGCAGGATTGTTTCATCTGACCTTCAGCTGTCTCCATCTTTAGTTCGACCAGTGATTGTTTATTTAGCTGTTTCTAAAGTCCGATTTTGTGCGCTATCACACGTCGCCCCGCTGGCGTTCGTACTCATGGGCATCGTTACACCCCCCGCTGGCTGGCTGCAGTAACAAACTCTAATGTCTTCTTTTGTTTGTCCGTCCATGTGCTTTCGGTTTGATGAGAGCGGTTTTCGAGGACCCGTCACAAGAGGGAGGCTAGCTAGGCTGATGCTAGCAGAGGTACTAGCTAGCACAAATGCATGTGCACATTGTTGGATCAGGAAGGGTGTCCGAGAAAAGATTTTGTGTTCATCTGGACTTTTCAACTTTCTTTTTGGAAAACGTTTCGCCTTTTATCCAAAAGGCTTCATCAGTTCTGACAGAATGTTTTCCAAAAAGAAAATTGAAAAGTCCAGATGAACACAAAATAAGAGAGCTGGAGACGGACACCAGCGGACCCCCGCGACACCACTGGGTATGAAGCGGGTAGGATAATGGATGGATGGAACTACCTGGATGACTGAGAACCTACACCGACATCAGGAAGGATGCACAGATAAACCCAGCGGATCCTGGGATTTTAACCCACTCAGACGTGTTTTGTTGTGTCTATTCATCCTTTCTTTTTCCTCTCTGTTGTTTCCGTTGGAGTTTGTTCCCAGTCAGGCTGTAATTAAAACAAAGGAGAGCAAACAGAACATTTGCAGACCTTCTCCTGCCCTGGTACACATCCCTCTCTATCCTGTCTTATGTAACTCTCTTTCTGATTGTTTTCTTTCCTTCCAGTCAGAATTACCGTAAAAACCGGACTATAGAGCGCACCTGATTATAAGCCGCACCCACTACATTTTTAGAGGAAAACCGATTTTGTACATACACAAGCCGCACCTGTATATAAGCCGCATGTGCCCACATTAAAACATGTAAACATATTTACAAAGAAAGACGGTACACAGAGAGAGTTTTCAAAGTTTTAAGAATATACCTTAGCTTTTCTTTCCAAACAGTGCCTGTGACGCGGCAGTAACACAGCAGGAATACGGTAGCACAGCACTAACAGGGCTGGTTTAAAAAAACGGTAAAAGTCACTGAAAGCCAGCTCGACTGCTTTTAACTTGAAAGCTGCGTCATATGCATTTCTTCTTGCATTTTCCATGATGAGGGTCTGTTCATGCTAATTTTATTCACGGACAAAGCGCGAGGTTACGTTAAACTTGCATCTTCCTCGACACATATATTCCACCTGTCTCACTCTTACCTTTTCTGCTCGAGCGCCCCTGGCGGCCGTTAGAAAAAATGCATACATTAGCCGCATCATTGCATAAGCCGCAGGGTTGAAAGTTTGGGAAAAAAGTAGCGGCTTATAGTCCGGAATTTACGGTAACCATATTATCTTGACATGCAAATATTACCAACCCTGAAAAGATGCTACTATAGCACAAAGTCATTGAGTTAAATAGACATCATCAATATTAGTGGTACATACACACAGAGATACCCAGAAAATTACCGTAAAAACCGGACTATAGAGCGCACCTGATTATAAGCCGCACCCACTACATTTTTAGAGGAAAACCGATTTTGTACATACACAAGCCGCACCTGTATATAAGCCGCATGTGCCCACATTAAAACATGTAAACATATTTACAAAGAAAGACGGTACACAGAGAGAGTTTTCAAAGTTTTAAGAATATACCTTAGTTTTTCTTTCCAAACAGTGCCTGTGACGCGGCAGTAACACAGCAGGAATACGGTAGCACAGCACTAACAGGGCTGGTTAAAAAAAACGGTAAAAGTCACTGAAAGCCAGCTCGACTGCTTTTAACTTGAAAGCTGCGTCATATGCATTTCTTCTTGCATTTTCCATGATGAGGGTCTGTTCATGCTAATTTTATTCACGGACAAAGCTCGAAGTTACGTTAAACTTGCATCTTCCTCGACACATATATTCCACCGGTCTCACTCTTACCTTTTCTGCTCGAGCGCCCCTGGCGGCCGTTAGAAAAAATGCATACATTAGCCGCATCATTGCATAAGCCGCAGGGTTGAAAGTTTGGGAAAAAAGTAGCGGCTTATAGTCCGGTTTTTACGGTAGACTAAAATAAAGAAATTACTCACTCAAAACAGGGCCCCCCCCCCCCCCCCAGATGAACACAAAATAAGAGAGCTGGAGACGGACACCAGCGGACCCCCGCGACACCACTGGGTATGAAGCGGGTAGGATAATGGATGGATGGAACTACCTGGATGACTGAGAACCTACACCGACATCAGGAAGGATGCACAGATAAACCCAGCGGATCCTGGGATTTTAACCCACTCAGACGTGTTTTGTTGTGTCTATTCATCCTTTCTTTTTCCTCTCTGTTGTTTCCGTTGGAGTTTGTTCCCAGTCAGGCTGTAATTAAAACAAAGGAGAGCAAACAGAACATTTGCAGACCTTCTCCTGCCCTGGTACACATCCCTCTCTATCCTGTCTTATGTAACTCTCTTTCTGATTGTTTTCTTTCCTTCCAGTCAGAATTAGACTAAAATAAAGAAATTACTCAGCTCAAACAGCCCCCCCCCCCCCTCCTCCTCCAACGTCTCCCCATCACTCTCTCCGTCTCTCTCTTTGGATAAACCTGACTCTCCGTCTGCTCGGCTCCTGAATATTTGAACATTCCGCCGGGACGCTCGTAAACATAATGTTGCGTTCGTTGGTCCAGCCGCTGCTGCTGGTTTTTAACTGTTGTTTTTAGTCGGGTGGTAAAAATAGCAGTTTGATGGATGCGTGGTGGAGCGAGACGCCGGCTCTGGCAGCTTTAACCTCTGACCTCGGAGCGTGTAGCAACACCTCACGCCTGGGTGCACATGTGGTCTTGGTGACGGGACGTTCATCCCGGCCCCGGTGACTTTGTGCCGTGTCCGGGCTGGACAGCGGATCCCGAGCGGATCACTTTAGCAGATTATTCCTAGTTCTCCTGTTTGCTCAGATTTATGCGGCCGTTTGGCTGCAGACGGAGTGACGAGGACACGCTGGACGCGTGCCACAGCCTGCAGTCTTTATTATTCATGCGGCTGCTGTTTAAGTGCTCGGCGGCGCTCCTCCACTCGCACCCGTGATTACTGAACGTGCACGTGCTTGCTCAAAAGTGCAGGTGCACATTAGGATCTAGTTTTTAGATTGACCTGAACTGCTGATGGTTATTTTATGTAATAGAATAATTCTGTGATTCTGTGATTGATGGTGACGGTAAGATCAAATTGTGAATAATCAGGTTTGTGTTTAATGATGATGATGATGAAGATGGTGGATGAGGAGAGTTCAGCGGTTTGACACATGGCTGAACTCCTTCTGTCCGTCTGCATCCCTCCGCCCTGATGAAGCTGCTCTGGTCTGAAGTATCGACCGCTCCCGACAGGGACCAGGCGCCGTGCGAACGCCGTCCTTATGTCTGCTGGCGAGACATAAGGACGGAATAATTAGGGCAGCAGAAATCAGGCTGAAAGGGAGATGATTCTGACGGCCTGAAGACTCCTGGCGGCCTCCCAGTCAGGAGGTGAGGAGGAAACCTGTCCAGATCCGGAGGTTCCGTCCGCACAGCTGACTGGCGGGTGTGAGAAAAGTTATTCCTTTTCGTTTCACCGACCACGGGAGGGTTTATTTTTAGGGTTTATTTTTTCCATTTTAGCCTAAGTAACTACGTAAGTTCTGAGTAAATGAATGAGAAGATAGATTTTTGGATCATTGAAATTGAGGGAGATCCTAAAAAAGGTGTGCAGACGAGCGACAGGTCGTCAGTGGGGAACCTGCGGCTATATGTTGATTGGAAAATGAATGTGTGTGACTCGTATTACGACTTCAGCGTGTTGACTTCTTGTCTGAAGCATCAGTGGTTCTGTTGTGTCCTCCAGCGACTGAAGCAAACCGCACAGAATCCGGTACGTTTCTGAGTGACACGGCGGATAAATGTTCATCCGCCCACAGCTGTGAAAACATCCTGCCGACCTGCAGGTGATAACGGCTCCTGTTGGCGTCTGAACTGAAGGAAGTGAAGTTAATATGGAGTGATGGTGAAAGACAAGTTGCTCCGTTCGCATCAGCATCTGGGCTCAGCTGTGGCTTCATCTCTGCGGCGACGGCGCTGGTTCAGACCAAAAAAGAGGGAAACTCGCAGTCGGCCATCATTTCATTAAAGATGTTGGTCGTCTCGGTCGTGGCCGCAGGTTTGTGACCTTCCCGGTGTGACTAGAGAAGAGGGAGGAAGAGGAGGAACCCGGGCGGGGGCGGGGGGTAATTTACCACAGAGTCGTCAGGCTTCTGCTCAGGCCTGGTGACACGACGGAATCTGAGAGCGACTAATTGAATAAAAATCAGCGCCGTTCATCTAAATTCTGTTTTTATCGTCAGGGACGATTGTGTCGTCCTCATCAGGAACATCGCCGCTGAGTGATTTCATATTCATAGTTTCCGTCTGAGGCGCGCGTTCTGATGAGCTCCATTTTCTCCCCCCCCCCCCCAGATCATTTTCCGCAAGATCAGTGAGGTGAAGAAGGAGCAGGAGGAGCGGGAGCGGGCCAAGAACGAGGTGCAGCTCACCATCCCCCAGGACCATCCTGTCAGGAAGCTCTTCCAGAAGTTCAAGCAGCAGAAGGGAGCTTCGCAACCAGGGTGCCGCCGCCACCGCTAAGCTGGACCTGGAGAAGAACCAGCTGCAGGTGGACCAGCAGCCCCACCACCACCTGCACCCCCCACAGCCTGCAGCTGGGCCACTCCAGCCTGCGAGAACCTGGTGCCGCGCTCCCCCCTCCCCCTGCAGAACGGGGCGCCGCCGAGCAGCAGCGTGCTGACCGTGTCTCAGGTCACGCCCATGCACAGCTCGCTGGCGTACGGCCACGCCGCCGACCTGAGCGCCAAGCAGAACAATTGTGACATCATGGAGCTGCAGCCCAGCTTGGCGGGCGGGGGCGGGGAGCCGGCCGTCAGGCTGAAGGTGAGCACCAGCCCGGCGCTGGCCAAACCCGCCGCCAAGGCCAGCGGCTGGATGCGCCTGAAGAGCCACGCGGCTCCGGCGGAGGCCAGGAAGGAGGGGCTGAACAACAAGGCTGCGTCTGTGGAGACGCTCTCCCAGGAGGGGGCAAGCGCCGGAGGCGTGCCGTAGCAGGGAGCAGGGCGGGGCCTCCGGCACCAATCCCCTCCGCAAGACAGACTCCTGCGACAGTGGCATCACCAAGAGACGAGTGCGCATCGACCGCGCCGGGGAGGCGAGGACCCCCGCCTCCATCACCCCGCTCCTCCACAGCCCCGCCCCCGGAGGGCTGGGCTCGCCACACCCTTTCTGCCCCATCCCCGAGCAGGCCCTGCAGGCCGCCCTGCACGAGACGCGGCTGGAGCTGCGGGAGGACATCCAGACTCTGGGGGGCCGCCTGGGCGCCCTGGAGAGTCAGGTGGCTCAAATCCTCCAACTGCTGTCAGACAGAAAGCGGGCGGCGAGCGCTGCCTCGGGGACCGCCGCCACCACGCCCAAGACCAGAATCCAGCGCCAGGACATCTTCACCGTCTCCAGGCCTGTTTCCCCAGACTCGGAGCGAGGTGGGGGCGGGGGCGGGGGCCTCTGAGCGCCGGGGCCGCTGCTGGGCCGTCAGGGACCAGGGCGGAGGTCTGTTGCTCCGTAGAATCCGCCCTCACCCCGTCTGTGTTTGCCACCATGTAGCTGCTGTGCTTCTCGGTCTTCCTCCAGATCGAGGCTGATCGCAGACTTTTGCTTTTTTATAGGTTCGGGTATTTTTTTTAATGATCACATATTTTCTAAAGGATCTAAAAGTTACTTCCCCATTGTTTGAGAACTGCGTACCGAGTTAGCAAAGAGGGGCCTAGAGGTAGCATTAGCATCAGCGGGTCGGCGGCTGAAACCTGAGCTTCCAAAAGAAACTCCTCTGGTAATTTTCCTGCTTCTGCTTTTCCGTCTGCGTCCTGGGTCTGAGGCGCTTCCGCCTGGCCTGGGCGCTGGGTGGCAGCTACGCCTCTGCTGATCTCTCCTGATTGTACAGACCTCTCTATGCATGTCCAGCTGGATTCTGGCCTGCCAAAGAAACTCCGGATTCTTGCCTGTATAATATGCAGTCGACTGCATGCAGATTGGGTTGCTGAGTCCAGGTTGTGTCGAGCTCCACTCTTCAGAGGAATATTTTTTGTGGATACTTTCCTACGTGGACTTCAGGGTTGGCATCCCGGTAGCACTGAAAGGTTTGACCTGAACGAGGGACGGTGCATGTTCAAGGAGCTGGCGTTCTTTTTTATCTTTGTCTTATATTTTCCTCCCCCTGGGGGGACATTTCTGCTTTAACATTGGTATTTGAGTAGAGACCAGTCCTCTGGTGTCCTCCGAGCCCTCCTCCTCGTGTCTATGCATCACTTGGGTAATAGAATATTCTGAGTAATTGTACCTTTCTTATCGTGTCGGCGAATGAAGGATTTTTCTATTTTTTCTGGAATAACTCTGCATGACAGAGACAGCAGAAAGCACTTTGGTGCTAAAAGCTGTGCTGATGCGACGGTCTGAGCGGGAAAGTGGGACGGCTGGCAAAGTCCAGCCGCTTTGCCCCAGAAAAGCGTGAGGAACAACGCTGTTATCACTTTTGTAAACCTGCATGCGAAGGAGTAGTTTTATGCTCCAGAGTGAGAACGTTGGTACGCACAGCAGAACCGTTTGTCAAAGCAGCGCGACGGCGTCACGGAACCCGACAGCCGTAATTTTACTCCTCAGTATAGAGGATCAGTCAGGTTTTCCATGTTCTGGAAGCTCTCTTTCTCTTTCCCTCTCTCTCTGTCTCTCTCTTTTCCTCCCTCTCTCTCTCTCTCTCTCTCTCTCTCTCCCTCTCTCTCTCTCTCTCTCTCTCTCTCTCTCTCGCTTTCTCTAAAACACAGAACAAAGATGCACAGAGGCCATTGTTGAAGCCTTTTACTCCTGCTATTATAGTTAATAACAAAAAGGTGTTGGACTTAGATTTGGAGGGAACCCAAGCCTCCACCCCACACGATCGATCCTAACCTGCTGGTGGCGGCGTGGAACGAGGGAAGCGGCTACGTTAGCAGCCGCGGTGGCGGTTTGTTCTCCCTCTCAACCATCTGTGGTGTTTTGACGGTAACGCAGCGGTTTAACGGGAGCTGTGACTTTCAGGCGGGAGGTTTTCCATGTTTTTTATTGTGGTGAAACTGAAACTGAGCCCGCTCGTCCTTCTGTGAATTCTATATCTAAAGGAAATCATGTCCAGAACAAACTATTTTTTTAGAGGCTTGTTTAAAAGTACTATGTTTCTTCTATATTTTTACTAGATTTTTTCTCTCAGAAACTTTGAGTTTCTCAAGATTCAATATTAGCATGAATATTTGATGTTTGCTGCTTGTCTTCTTCGGTACGATAAAACCTTCCGATAAGTGCGGCATCTTTTCCTGTAAACGCCCAACGACCCCATGCATCGTGCTTTTTCCTCAGAACTTACAACTCGACGCAGAAATGTCTTCCTGGGTGTAGGTGGTGGGGTGGGGGTGAGGGTGGGGGTGTCCTTGTGCAATAATGACGTGGTTTCCACACTAACTGAAATACATATTTAGTGAACAAATCTTTGGCAACAATTCACAAAAGACGGGAGTGAAAACTGACATGCTGCACTTTAGTCAAGTAACTGGGTTCTTTTTTGGCTTTATTACATTTCCCACAGTTTAATTGGAAAGACAGGAGTCATTATTGCATCATAATGGCTAATTTCAGCGCCCCGATGTTGGTGTGACGCCTGAATATGAGTCCGTAATTGAGCGTGAACGCGAATCATTGAGAAAACAGAAGTTGAGTGAAAAGTGATGGCTGGAACTGAAGGATGAATAATAATCACTAGGTCACCTGAGGGGAAGATGAGTTCCGCTGTCACTTTATTCTCTTGAAAATCGCCCACGGACTTTCTTTTTCCTGTTTCTGCCAATCACCATCCGTCGCCGTCGGCACGCTGTCTGCGGGGTTCACATATTAATATGTGGGTCTCCATGAACACATAGAGAAAATACATATCAGGTCTGATCATGTGACTGAAGTCCTGCATGACTATGCAACATCCAGACACAGATTGAGATGGACTTTTCTTTCTCCATATCTGTTGTGTGAATAGAAGAGCATGAAGAGGCTTTAATGCAAATATATGCTGTTTATATTTGTAGATAAATGATCTTTTATTTATATCCGACAACCAAAATGTGTCACCCACACGCTTCAGATGAAGAGTTAAAGATCAGAGGTGCTCGAAAGTTTGTGGATTTGTTGTTGAAATTTCCTATTTCTGCAAATAAAAGTGCATAAAATATCAGATTTTACGCAAAATTTGGTTTCCCGGATCATTTTCTAATGTCAGTCGAGGAAGCCTAATTTACTTGGCGTAAACCTAAAGGTGTTGTTGACCAATTGCAGACCTGGACCTGTTTTAGCTCTCATTTCTGTGAAACAGAACTGTGACCTCTTCACAAACTTTCAAGCACAGTTTAGGCTGCTGTTGTTTCTGGACTCTGTCTCGCTGCACAAATGAAGCCAAAACAAGGAACGCGTGCACTTTTCCTTCACCGCCCGCATGTCCGCACATCAATCAGTCAGTATAGAGCCCGCGAGGGACACGTGTCAGAAATAATCACCGTTCTGCTCAGTGACACCCAGATCCTGCAGGGTTCAGATGTTCAGGATCTGCTCCTGTAACACAGAACCTCTGAATCCACTGGTGCATACAAATCATCCCTTCTGTCAGGCCCCCGGTCTCGCTAATTAGCACAGATTAATCCAGCTAAAGGTCCCAGTCACATACTTTATTCCCCCCCACCAAGCAGCACCTTGGTCTTTGATCTTGGCCAACGAGATCCGTCCAGATTCTGGAACATCTCCAAAATCGAAACATCTCGGTTCTTGGTCCATTAACATCATCTTCTGGAAAAATTCAATAAATTCCCTTCATGCATTTTGGAGTATTTTGGGACCCGCCAGCAGGGGACGTGAGCACATACCTGAGCATCAGAGAAGAGAGAAATTCTGTTGGACCCAGTTAAATTATAACCCCTCTGTGTGATTAATGCGGACATTTTACAGTCCGAGCAGCAGACGGACGAGCTGGGGGTAAATCTATAGTTGGACGCTGCACCTCACAAGTTCATCTGTGAGTGTAGCGCCCTGCCCCTCCCCCAGCCGCTTGGCTCTCTTCTCTCCTCCATCCACCCATCACGCCTCCTCGGCGTGTGCATGATGCTGTGGGCTGTGCCGCCTCTGCAGGGATGGACAGACCGCCTCATTTATTCAAATTATCCTTTGATTCGATTTCTGCACATTGCATTGAAGATAAAAGGAGTGGAAAGTCATTTCCCAGAGAGCGATAGAATTCTTTATTGTTCCACTTATCTCAGAAAAGAGAGGTAACCTGCTGAATTTTCTCACCAGGATAATTTTACATCAGTCTCTGCTTCAGCTCAGTTTTGGGCACAAAGCTTCAGATGATTCCAGCAAACAAGGCCTTTTCTTTTCTGCGCTTGAATGTGATCAATTTCTACTGTTTTGCAACAACACCGACTTGTCTGGTTTTACGGTTATGGCCTCGACTGTAGTCTGGCAAAAATAAACACTCGTCTGGGATAACACTGGGCTCCTGTCTATGTTAATCAATCTTCTTCCGCCAAAAGAGCGGAAGAACTAATCAAAAACCTTTATTGTTTGATTTAATTTGAATCCTCTGTTTATCTGACGTTTGACCTCATTCCTGCTTTTCCAGAAAGGTCCCCAATTTACTGATTGGGTGTGGAACACTAAACGGCAATAGTGTGCACTTATTTCGTTTCATATTTTTCTTCAAGATGGAAAATTTAAAACACTGGTGTCAGCCCTCATCATCAATCAGCCAAGTAGCAAAACCGCATACAAACTACAGCTTGAAACGGGTCAATAACTTAATTGACCATCACATCTTTGGCCTCAGGAACCACAAACGCTGCAACATCAACGTGTCTGACGACCAACATTAAATTCATGTCATCCTCTTTATCTGACCGGCATTAATGCTCAGAATTTGTGCGCGTTTAGGAGAAATTCACTGATTAAACAAAAAATAATAAATACCAGTGCCGATTTTATCTAAAATGGATAAAGCTGACATTGTTTAAAATACGTTTGAAGATATTGGAGAGTTTAATAAAAATTACGGTATTGTTAGAGAGTTTATTACTAATTACGGTGAAATTCTACATAGTTAATTTCACGTCACGTGACACGGAAGTAAGAGTTTACCGCGTCGAACGCAACAACAGTAGCGACAGTTTCTTACTAGTATCGCCAAGATTAGTGTTGGTCAGGTAAAGGAAAGTGGAAAAAATAAACTAAAACAGAGGTGGTAGTATTTGGGTTGGTGCTGATGCAGATAAAAACAACTGCGCTGCCCCCGCCGAGCCTGAAGTAGCCAGTGATGCTAACGTTAGCATTAGCAGTGATGGCGTCGTTGCTACGCCTTCCACCTGTGCGGCTGGAACTCAGGAGCCCCTTTTAAACCAAACGTTTATTGTAGGAAATCACTTAAAGGAACTATTTTCACACGGCCTCTGTGGATTATTGATATTTGGACCACGGGAGCTTCCGAATAAGCACACCTGAGCTGAAGGCCACGGTTGGTGCCGTGTCAAGGTAAGGTCTATGGTTCAGGGGTCGTGTCTAATTAAGTTAAGGTCTATGGTTCAGGGGTCGTGTCTAATTAAGTTGTGAGTTTAGTCACCAACATTTCCTGCTGTGCTTACTTGTATAAGTATACAATCTACCTATTCAGAAGAAATACAATACGTGTCCTTGCTTGTAGCATGTTTGCTAATTCTGTAGTAGCTCTAACCCTTCTGACGCGATCACTCTGTTATGATGCTTTTATTAGTTTCAAATCCATAAACAAGGATAACAAATAACACTGTTGTTCTTGGAAAACGCGTGCTAGTTTTATTTCGATTAATGATCTGATTTTATACCTCGGCAACAACCTTTAACTGGGGTCGATGTCCCTCAGAAGGTTTTGGTTTCAGGCCAGTTTGATGGAGGATTTATTTGTGAGTCATTAAAAATCAGATGCAAACCAGAAATAAACTGTTACCAGAACACTGGGCTTTTCCTTTCTGTCTTAGTTCCAACCGTAGAAACAGAAAATGTTGTCATCCTCATTCTGTCCCTCCACCCTTTCCTTCACCTCTGCTTAATATTCATTCAATTTTCTGCCATCCCATATCACTTTTTCTAGTTTTTGTGAGCTGAATTGATATTATAGGCTGCTGCTCTCCGGGAGGATAAATCTAATGTGATATAATCCATTATATCACTGTTTCACATATCAGAATGTCATTAAGGTTCTTTGACAGTTGAGAAACAGCGTTTTCTTAGTAGTATGTGCTATTTATCCATCCACATTTCTGTTCTTTAATCCAGTTCTGTGTTAATCGGCCCAGTCGTCTCTCCTCTGACACCTCAGCTAAGGACTGAAATCTCTGACGCCACTTACACCCAGCAGAATGATGAGAGCAGCTCGAGTCAAAGGAAATGCAGAGGAGAAACCAGGCTGTCAAGACCAGCCAGCTCACCTGCAGCTTCACCGGGACGCCTGCAGCATCGGCTGTCTGCCCGACTTTGAGCTCCAGCCTCGTTTCGTGCCAAAACCAAGCTCATCCCCATTAGCGAGAGCATCTCCTTAAAGCGAGAGTAAACTGGCATCCATCAGCTGGGGAACCATCGATTCGCTCCGAAAACGGTTTTAATTGCTGCTGCTCAACTGTTTTCTCTAAGTGCAGTTTGAAGCCGAGCTGCTTTTGTGGCTCATTTACATCAGAATCGGCTCTTTTGACTGTCAGTCAGGACATTTTTTTCCTTTTCCCTTTCTGCTTTTTTGGGGGGGTAAAATAATTGAATTAAATACTCAGAAAACAACGCTAAAGGACAGTTATTTTTAAAAATAGTTTTTAAAAGATATCATTGACTTCATTTGATATCACATCGCAAAAATCAAGCCTTCTACGGTTCCCCACTTTAGTTAAAGGTTTCAATTTAACTTAAAAAGAATCATTTTCTTCTAGATATTTGTCAGCACTTATTCAACAAAAACTCAGTGATCTAAATTGTCGTGGATGTGTTATAGCTGAATTAGCAGCATTAAGAGCAGCAAAGTAAAAGAAGTAAATGATAAAAGGGATGAACTTGGAACACATTAGTAAGATTCTTGAAAACAGATATAAATTCTTGCCCAGGAGAAAGTCAACTGATTGTTGTTCTGCTCTTATTAATTCACATTCAGCTGAAGAAAATCACCCTCTGGAGTGTTTGAAAAGCCCCTGGGGGCGGAGGAAATGCCCTCATTGTTCAGTTCACCTGCTGGATCGTTAACATTTCACACAATGACGGAGCGCTATTCATGAAATGAAGTGATACAGCGATGGAAGGTGGGTGCTGAAATATGCTCCCGGCTCCCGTAAGGATCTAATCATCCTGGCCAAGATCAGGGCTGCGACAGTCTGGAAGATTGGACCCTAATAGGAAATGTGAGCGTCAAGCCGGACGCTTTGGGAGGGTGCAGACGCTGAGTGTGTGCGGAGGGGAGAACGCTTCCGCGACCAACCTGCTGCAGACGCCTTTGCTTCCTGGCGCTGCTGCAAACCTCTGGAATTCCCCACGCCGTGGCCTCCTGCTGCTGTGTGGCCTTTCTTTCATCTGCTGGGACCGCCGCCATGCTGGGACCACCGCCGCTCACCGCCCAGCCAGTTCCTACGTCGGTGGTATTAACGGATGATTGGCTGACAGAGCAAAGCAGCAGCGATGCGTTCATACATGCGATGGGTGACTGCATGTGTGATCCTCCCCATTAAATGTAAACACTGTTGTTCCTGCTCAGTGGTAAAAAGGCTAATGGACTAGCATAACATTAGCATAGAGGGAGTTGAATCCACTGAAGTGAGTCGGTGAAGAAACGATGGCGGTGAGGGAAAGGGCGGTGTGGAAGGAGGAGCAGGAGTTTGTTACCTGCCATCCGTCAGGGTGACCTTTCTGTAATGAGATAAGAAGTAAATGGGAGCCAGTTGCTGCTCTGACGCTCACACCAGTCTGTTCACCTTCGGTCGCAGATCTGCTGTTCTTTTTCCTTTTTGTCAGCAGGGAGCCTCGTTCCTTGACGGGCGCCGACGCGCTCTGAGGGCTCAAACACTGCTCCAGGATTCCATCCACTGCTCCGCTTCCCACAAAAGTTACCCCGAACAAGTAGAAGTCTCCAGCCAATACGAGTAGCTAACGTTTGCTGTCCTGTGAGCGTCACAACCAGGAGAGTCTTCCTCCCCGGGGGGTGAGGAGCCTCCATTGAAGGCTTCGGTCTCTAACGTCTCCGGCAGAGCTGCTGGAGCTCCACAGCACCGTCCCCCCGCTGCAGCCAGGAGAAGCTCTGCTGTCGGCTACAATTAGCGCCACAGGAGCCGTTGAGAGGCGCTGCTGTCGGGGCTGGGGAAGCTACCGCAGCTCTCAGGAGACACACAGGTCTAGACGGCAGCCGCCGCCTCAACCCCCCGTCTGCTGTTAACCTCTGCATCTTCGGGCGTCACCTCCTCTGCTCTGCCTTGATGTTCCACAAACACAGATGCTAACTGCTGTCAACAAACGCCGCAGGTTCGGCTCCTCGACAGAATCAGTCTGTTGGAAAATTTGAAAATTGAGTTTTCATGTGTGAAGGAGTCCAGGTCAGTGCTGCTGGCAGCAGAGGGCTCTTTACCTCGCACCCGAACGGGGTTTGACCCCTTTAACGGCTGCAGAAGCAGCGGAATCAGTGTGTGCTAATGATTATCTGTGCTCGGGGGCCCAGCGAGGCCCTCAGCACCACACACCAGGCTTAGGGCTAGGGTCACACAGCTCTGACCTCAAGCCTTTCCAGAAAGGATAAAATACCAGACGTATGTGGAGTTTGAGGAAACAGAGATACAATCTGGAGAGTGGTAGTTTTGAAACATTTGTTTTTTATTATATATGATATACAGTATATATGATAACAAAAATACAGTTGAAAAGGTAAAGTATAAAAAACTGGGAGAGGCTTCAGTTCAGGAAGTGCTTGACTCTTAATAGATGTTCGGGTCATTTAGTTCCTCTTCCTCAGAATCCGTGTGGACAGATGTGCTCCTCAGACTGAAGCGATGCACTCGGTGGTGCTGGTCACACACACGCTGCAGTCACAGCGCAGGGCCACCGGGTAGGTGTAGGACGGCTCCACGCCCGGCTGGCAGTCGGGCAGCTGCACCGTCGCCAGGCGGCTCTGGTTGTAGGTGCAAACCCGCTGGTAGGAGTCAACAAAGGGAGGCTCCAGGACGGGTTTCTGCAGGCAGGACAGACGGGAGGCTCGTCAGGGAACGCTGGGGGGGCACAGGCACACGCGCGCGCACACACACACACACACACACACACACACACACACACACACACACACACACACTTTCCAGCGGTCCTGCAGAGAGAATCATGAGCTTCTTCATGCCTCTTGTCACAGAAAACAAAGCACCAGAGGGAACCAACCTTCATGACGCTGGTCTGTTTCAACCTCCGTCTGGGGGGTTGACAAACGCCTCAGGACCAACCAGAACTCATCCACTCCTTCCTCCTCCTCCTCCTCCTCATCTCATCTCAGATGGCTCTGTCTCATCTAATCTGGTTTTTGCTTTTTCATCTTCCTTCATATGTGAACTCATCAAAAACATCCCCCCATATCATTCTGCTAAAGGTGTCTGCTCTGCTTATGCAACTTCTCAGCATAATGACACCCATTTTTACCGTGTGTGTGTGTGTGTGTGTGTGTCAGGTCCTTTCTCAGGTCTGCTCACCTCCCAGGTCTCACAGCGCCCCCAGCAGGCATCGGTAGTGATGTGCAGCGACCCGCAGCCAGGCTTCCTGGCGGGGAAGGTGAACTCACGCACGGCGCAGCCGACGAAGCGGCGCAGGTTGGCAGCGAGCATCTGCCGGGCGAGGAGCGGCGGCGGCAGCAGCGGCAGCAGCAGCAGCAGCAGCAGCAGCAGGCCCGACCTGGTGGCCAGGAGACCCTGTGGGTGTGCGCAGCTGTGCGGGGCTGCCGGCAGCGCTTGGAGCGGGCGTACAAGTGGCACATCGGTATCCTTTACTCACCACAGCGGCTTCTTCTTCTGCAGGATCATGTTCTTTGTCCTGGTGTGATGAAGGCACACTAAAACACACACAGACACACACCCCTGACACCCGGCAGCTCTGAAAGTGCTCCGGTGGTGTCAGCCGGGCTTTTATGGCCCTGCGTCCTGCCTATCACACGCTCCGGTCCTCGGATCCTCCCCGGAGGCCGTTCAGCTCCACCACCAGCCCGTTCCCTGTCCATTAGCTTGATTAAAGGCGGAAAGTCTTTCCTTTTGTTTGCAGCCGTCTGCAGCGTGGAGGTGTCGGTTCCAGGGATCTGGGCCCCCCTCACGGCTCCTTTCAGAGCGATCGTGTCCCCACACGCCCGCTCTGAAGGCTTCAGCACCTCAGCAGCTTCAGCTTGGTTTGTTGGCAGTAACGTTTGCTTGATTGGACACCTTTCCAAAGGAAGCCCTGCCAGGAAAACGAGTGGAGGAGCAGAAGAAACACCAGCTCCAGATGTCTGCGCGGCTTCTTCTCAGATTTTAGTGGGAAAAAAGGCCTAGTTAATAATATTAAATATAGTTGAAGAAGAAAAGCACAACTTGGGCTAATTAAAAAGTTGAATCCCTTCCTCTTCCATATTTTCGGAACTAACAGCGTCTTGCCTAGCAACAGGCTGAGCTCCTAGCCCTGTCCATGTCCCAACATGATGCCCTGGACCTGCAGACTAATTCACCGGAGTGAGTTTAAAGCCTGGGATCTTTGATCCCTGAAGGAACCAAAGTTTGACTCAACCCTGCAACCACAGATGAAAACAGCAGAGTGCCGGTCTGCAAAGGAATGTCCAAACTTCTAGATTCTTCCAATGGAGATCCCAGGAAGCTAACGCAGGATCTGAGCCAGCAGGCCCTGTCGGGGCCAACAGCAGCAGGAGTGTGTGCGCGCCACCCGGGCTGAGCCGTGAGCACAGCCGGGCCAGTGTTTGAGGCCTGGAACAGGCCCAGCCTCGAACCCTGGCCTGGTCTGGTTTCACGTGTTTAAGGCGCTCCGAGCCGGAGTCGTGTTGCTTTATTCCCTTTCAGATGTTTTTGCTGGACGCAGCGGTCCCGAGGGCCGGCATCCTGCTGGTCCCACCCGCTGGAACCGGATGTCTGCTTCCATTCTCGGGCTGCTGGAGCGTTTGTTACCTGCCTGTACGCGTCATTTCATTGAACCCGCCCGAGGCTACACCTCCGCGCAGACGCAGACGCGAACACGCGTGGTAGCTCCCCGCGAACACGCGCAGGTGTGATGACGCGCCTGCGCGTGCCGGCAGTCCTCGCCTGCTCCCGGCGAGTCTCACCTGCGCTGAAACGCGCCACATTAAGGCCAAGGTGCTAAATGCGCGGTCCCCCGTGCACGCCGTTGGTAGATCGGCTTGCACGGTTTTTGGCGGGTTTGCGGTGGTTTTTACACACGCAAACCTCCCGTAAATCACGCCCGTGTTCGTGCACGTTGTTGCTGAGGCCTCTGCGGTGGCGCTGTGCTGCCCTCTGCTGGTTTGGGGGCGTTGCCGCAGGAACTGATCGACTTGCTCCTGATCAATACCGGCGCAGGCTGCAGTCACCGGCGCCCTGGTCTGGCTGGTTCACACAGGGCACGCGGCTTGAGTCACCTTTGACCTCTGCCATAATCCGTTTTAGGTGTAAAGAATCACCAAGTCCATTTCAGGAGATAATTGTGCTACATCTGTGTTTTCTTTCCAATCTGTGCTGGTCTCGTCAAACTTTGCAGGTTTATTTTAACCAGTCTTTGGCGTTTCTGTTTAGCCTTCTCTATCTCAGTGTAGCTCTGACGTGGACGTGGGCTCTTGTGCGCACCTGCTGCTGCAGACCTCTCAGGCAGGTGACCCTGCTGTTATGTGCCATCCATGTTGAACTTTGGGGTCTATTTTTAGGTCTTCAGTCAGTTTCACTCGGGCCTCCTCCCGGTATGGCTCGGGCTTCTCCGGTGTCAGACCCGGCCTGTCCTGCAGCTGTGCGGAGGGCAGAAGCTCCAGCCGTCCTCAGAGTTGTTCCTCTGGCCTGGAGGTCTGTTGCTGGCAGCACCTGCGGTGGATCCTGCGTCATCGCCTGAAACATTTTGCACGTAAGTCCCACTTTTCTCTTCAAAGGTCATAAAGGTTCTTTCTCAGCTCGTGCAGTGACGGCTGCGGCCTTTGACTCGCACGGCGGCTGTAATCGGTACCAGGATTCCTCTGCCACGTGAGCTCTCATTTTGCAGTAGTGGGAAACTCTGCTGGTCCTGCACTTTTTCACAAGTCCTCCGGTTCCTCAAGGACTCATTACACGTCTGATCAAGTGAGGCACGTTCCCGTCCTGCTGCTATTTTTGGACGTGACAGTTTAATGTGACACTGGCATTTGTGCAGAGGACCTGCACACTTTATAGTACTTCAGAATACACACACACACTTGTGGGTCTGGTGAAAGTCTGTCCAGGTGATGATGCTTTCAACAGGGCAAATAACAGTTTAAATTCCTCAGTTATTTTAGGGGTCATAAACGTTTATCTTCACATCTGGCTGCTTTGTCCTTTGAGCTCGTCAGAGCTTCATTTTGAAGCCCCTCCTCGCCCTAGCCCCCAGTCCCCCAGCCCCCAGCCCCCAGCCCCAGTTCATAGCTCTGCAGCTGGCGTGGAGCTGTGGGATAGCTGGGATGCCGTGCTATAGTTGTCCAACCGCCGCCACGCTGCCTCTCAAACACACTGCGCGTGTTAATTTCTGTGGAAAGCCAGCAGCAGCACATGACTGACCTTGGAAAAGGGGAGGCTCTGCACAATGTCAGGCCTTTGTTTTGATGGTCAGCTGGCTTGGTGACTTCAGCCTGTAAAACTATTTAGGGCTTTTTTTCTAGGAAGAAATGAAAATTTATCAGCTGTCAGACTCGTTTGTCCAGTTCAACCTCAACCAGGACAAAACCTGCACATTTCATTTCTAACACATGACCCGAAACCCTGACACCAGATAGATCAAACTGACAACCTTTAGAGTGTTTTGCTGTGTTTTTATGGTGTCTTCGACCCTTTTAGCCTGATGAACATGTTCATGGATTTGATCTTTTGTGGGCTGATGGCTGATGGGATGTTTGCTCTGCCTGCTTTTATTTTAGCTGCGCTCACCTGTCCGTTCTCCTCACCTGTCACTCATGGTTCTGCTCAGAAACACCTCCTGCTCAGATCAGTCTTCCCTGGCTGTGATTGGGTGAGGTGTGGGATTGAAGCCGGGCGTTTCCCTCTCTTTATTCCCCGGAGTCCTCAGGCGAGGCAGAACCAGACAAGTCTGACATCCAGCAATCAAACGCAAACTGGCAGATGTGATTTTATGTGTGATTTTATTGCTCGGGAAAAAGTGATTTTGCCTCCTGATCTGATCTGTGTGTCAAAGGTCAGCAGGAACTGGTGACTGAGGCGCTGCGCAGCAATCAACCGTTTAGGCAACAAAAAAACTCAGCCTGGCTGCCAAGAGTGAAGGAATAAAAAGCAGCTGACAGTTGAAACTGTCCAGATGTCCATCTTCCCCCGCGGAGCTTCCTGAGACGTTCTCGTCTGTTTTGCAGACCTGCTGATTGTCAGCGGTGGAACCAGTCTGGGCCGTGCTGCTCTAACGTGTTCTCTCATCTTTTTTAGCGGGATCATGCTAACAGGAGGTAGCAGATGAGAAGCCATGTCGTCTGACTTCTACTCCCAAGATGAAGCGGTGGAGCGAGGCTCCATCCCTCTGGACATTGACAACGTCCACATGCTGCTGCAGGGTCAGTGCCCGTCCTCTGTGTTCTGAAATCAATGCTCCAACACCTGGAACTGCTGGGATCGTGATGGGTTCCTCGCTGGCGTTTGTGGGGTTAATTAATGAAACAGGTGTCAAGTTTCTGAGTGACGTTTGACAGCAAACGGTTTAAACCTGCGTTTTCGGCACGTACGAGGGCGTTGGAGGCTCTGTCTGGGCAGGCCTGGAGCCTCTGCAGCAGAGTGGAGGCTGCCAGGGGGACCAGTTTGCTCTCAGCAGCTCCCCTCAAACCAGGCTCCTGCACTGGTGGGAAGTCTGTTGGTTCGCTAGAAAGGTTAGATTCGCGCTGATGTCGGATCATGGGTGAGTTTGTGACCGTTATTGACTGATGGAAACGCAGTTTTTGTGTGAATGGTGATGGGCGCTTCAGTCCAGACGAACAGTGTAAACTGTAGTCTCACGCTTGTTTGTCAGCCGATACAGATTAATTCTAAAAACAAGCGACCTTTAATTCTGCAATTGTCATTTAACGACCTTTCTGTCATTCTAATTATACTACAAGTCAACGGAAACTGCTCCAAGCCTTCTCCTCCACATATGTACACAGTAAATGTCTCAACTGCAGCTCTGAAGAGCGCTCCTTTACCTCCCACCGCCAATTCATTTAAAGTTAGGTACTGTAGAGTAGCTTGTTGATGATCTTGACCTGCTGAGCTACAAGTCTGAATAACTGAGCGCTGATGGAGGACCTGGTTCAGCGGGAGACGCTTCAGAAAATCCAAACACTGCCTCCCTCTGGTGCTGTTGTAGGAAGCTGGAGTCAACTCGGAGCTCTGCGCTGGTCAGCGGCGCTGCGCCTTGATTCCCTCTGATCACTGTAGCTTTTTATCTGTCCAAGCGTTCATGCTGATCTTCTTCAACAGTGGAGCAAGAACAGATCCAGAAGAAGACCTTCACCAACTGGGTCAACGCTCAGCTGGCGAAGGTGAGTGCAGTGGTTTGGGATTGGATGTGTGTTCACGCCTCCCACGCTGGGGGAAATGTGACCTGTGGAACTTCAGAACTCGAGTCTCTCGGGTTTGGAGAGGAGAGTTTCAAACGGAGCGTCTCTGAGGAGCGTGTGCGTGTCTAAAGTGTCCTCTACCACCGTGACTCCACTGGATGGCTGAAATACTGAGAAACGGCTCTATAAAATGCCAGCTCATTGTGGGAAAGGTTGATTCCAAAATTTCACGCCCCATCGTGACGCCTGTAAATAGCTGTATGCCCATCCAGCAGCTCAAACAACACAAACTCCGCTTGGATGTTGTTTTTGACACGGAGCTGTGACCGTGTCCACAGAGGAGGCCTCCATGCATGATCCTGGACCTGTTCCAAGACTTCCGTGACGGCTCCAGACTGTTGGACCTGCTGGAGGTGATGAGCGGCCAGCGCCTGGTGAGTTGGCCACACGTGGTCCCACGGTGGATGGTTTCACGCTCCGCCCACTGACCACACCTCCCACTTGTGTTGGCAGAGCCGCGAGAGAGGCCGTGGAATGTTTCAGCACAGAAGCAACATTGAGAAGGCCCTGTCCTTCCTGAAGGCCAAATCTGTACGTAGCACACTCTCCTCGCTATGACGCCACCATCGAACCCACCGCACGCTCACATCTCTTCATGTTCCCTTCCAAGATCAAACTCGTCAACATAAACATTCCTGATATCATTGATGGGAAACCCTCCATCATCCTGGGCCTCATATGGACAATCATTCTGCAGTATCATGTGAGTTTGAAGAGGTTTTCTTTGAATTCCTCTGTCCTTTTGTAAATAGGAGATTTGATGCTCATTGGGTAGGTTTGTGTGTGTCAGACGTGATTACTGGGGCTGAGAAAGTGATCCGGAATCTTGGGTTTTCCCTGTTGGAGCTGCTGGATGCTCGGTGTCGCTGACAGCGTCTGCATGTCTTTGCAGATCGAGGAGCTGGCCAGCAGCCTGTCGTTCGGCTCTCGTCAGTCCTCCATGGAGTCTCTGGCCAGTCTGGATTCCCGCTCTACGCTATCCAGCTGCTCGGCCGGCACCAGTCCCGTCCCCCCCAGAGGATCGCCGCTGCACCACCGTTTCAGGGTCTCGGCCAAGAAGGCCCTGCTGCTGTGGGTCCGGGAGCAGTGCCACAAGTAAGCAGACGCCGAGTCCAGGCCAGACGAGTTGACGCTCAAACACATCTGGCACGATGAACTATCTAATTCGGCCTTCAGAGTCTTGACAATCATTTCTCCAAAAGCCAAATGAAGAGGTTGTCAGCTTGATTGGTTAGAAAAAGGTTCACACCCCCCTTGTGCTAGCATGCTAACGTGTCCTCTCAAGAAGGGGAGACCAAAGATCATTTGAAGCTTCATCATCCATCTCTAGTTGGCCCGATTTATAGGCCCTTTAAACTATTTTCTCTCTCAATAGTTCATCAAGGTATTTTTTTAACTAACCTCCAAACCTCATTTAGGTGTGTTCCTGCACCACCTGACCGGCCCGTTTATCAGGAACTAAGACCCACTGTGGCCCTTCAAAGAACTGGCCACCCCTGAGTTACTGAATCTGTTAAACCTTCTGTCTCCGTCAGAGCCGGCTGCACCTTAAATGTGAAAGACTTTAAAAGCAGCTGGCGGAGCGGCGTGGTCTTCCTCGCCATCCTGTACGCACTGCGGCCTGATGTGGTGGACCTGTCCAAAGCCAGGACCAGAAGCAACAAGCAGAACCTGGAGGAGGCCTTCCGGGTCGCTGAGAGAGAGCTGAGGATCCCCAAACTGCTGGACCCTGACGGTGAGTCCACCGGCAGAGGCGCACGCGGCTCTGCTCTTCCTCACCGTCCTTGATGCTCTCTGATCCATACAACTGCACCACCAATCTGAAGGGTGACATTGAACGCAGCGGGAAGTGATCACCTGTTGAGTGATCACAGAAACGGGTGTGACAATGGTGGAGCAGAGCCAGAAGCGACAGAGTGTGACAGCGGCGCGTCTCCGGTCGGACGAGCTTAGCAGCCGTTCCTTATTCGGTTGTGCCTCTCTCTGTGAAAGCTCGCTCTGTGTGTGTTTTCGTGTGGGGCAGCAGAACTGGTATGGCTGCCATGTGAAGGTTTGAACGGGTGCAGCCGTGACGGAGCCGTGCCCTGAGGGTGAGCGGCGTGACCAGCTTGCCGTCTGCTGACTCACCCGCTGCCTGAGCTCTGAGCCGTACTTAAACCCTCGGCTTGTTTCCTCCTGCTCTGTTGGCGTCTGAGCAGTCAGGAAGCCTCCGTCTCTGTACCTGAGTTTGAATCCCGCCTGCGGACGGTGGGGCTGTCGCTGTGAGTGGCATCATGGAGGACTGTGGTGTTGCTGCAGATGTGGACGTGCGGGATCCGGACGAGAAGTCCATCATGACCTACGTGGCCCAGTTCCTGCAGTACTCCAAAGACCTGCCGCTGGCCGAGGACGACGTCCAGGTCTGTACGGCAGCCGTGTGTGCACGTTCCCGCTTTTATGCTGCTACCTGACAAATGTGGGTTGCTCCAGCCTTTTACCTTCCAGGGGAACATCTGCAGCAGGTGGTTGTAGCGTTCTGCTGCTGCAGCAGCAGACGTCTGCTTTGAGCTGTGAGCAGACGTCTGGACGTTGCTGCAGGCAGGTTGATGGTGTTCTCCATCAGTCACTGTCGGGGAAGGTTCACTGAAAAACGAATCCTTTATGTTCTGGGGAAGAAAAACTCATAACTGCTGCTGAAATGGCTGTCTCTGCGTGTGTGAACTCAGGCGCGCGCGTGTGTGTGTGCGTGCCCCGCTGCACTGCTCATGTCTTTTACCGTTTCTTCGGCCTCCTCTTCCTCACAGACTGAGTACCTGACTCTTCCTAAAAGTCCTTCTCCTGTCAGTCTTCCTGTCCACTACACTCCTGCTGTCTCTGCCTCGCCTCTGCGACAGGTAACCTCCTCCTGGCAGCCACCACAGCATGATCGCCAGAGGTCTCGTCTGGATGTTTGTGGCTGTTTTGGCGACCCGGTAAAAGACCTGCAGCTTTGAAAAAAGGGTCTTGTTTGCAGAAAGGTCTTAGTTTGACTGAGCCGGTGTGGACCTGTGGTATCAAACTTCAGATTTCCTGATAAAAATGTCTGTCCCTCAGTGGGAGGTTGCCTCTGTGTCATACACTACTGGTTTTCTGGCGCCAAACTTGCACGTCCCGTTTTTCCCCTCTGGGAAACGGTCCAAAGTCACAGAGGCTGTTTCTTTCTGGGAGGCAAAGGGAAACATTTGGGTTATCAAATCCCTCTCAACTCTGGAATATTTGTCTTTCCTGCGTGGAAATCAATCATATTCACAGAAAAGTTATAAAATCCAACTGAAAACAGCTCTGTACAATCAGAGCAATATGACTGCGTGTGCTAACAGGTTTTTCAGACAAATTGTCTGATTTTTACCAGTTTTGCTGGAAGTGCAGCACAAATGTCTCATGACTTGTTGGTGCCTTCAGGCAGACGTCATTTTTAAATCAGAAGGAGGCTTGTTTAAACCACTGTAACACTTTCTAAACCACATTTAATAAATACAAAAATCACGCACATGTAACATTTTGGGATTTGGTCCAGATTGGCTCTTTTTTTGCGTTGCAGGCATCTCCAGAACAGAAGGCAAAGGAAGTGACACACTGGCTTCTGCAGGCGTACGATGAGCTGCTGGAGGGTTGGGACTCGACGGAGGGCGAGAGCTACGCCGAGAGATACCAGGTCTGCTCTCAGCTCCTCCAACCGGATGAATCACAGATCACACACAGCTCACAGTTCCACTCTCCCTCCTGTCCAGGTGTTTCACACCTTTGTGGTATCCTTCAGTGAACAGCGGAGACCCATCATCCCTCTGCTGACGGCCATGAGGCGAAGCCCGAAACCGAGTGAAGAGCAGCGAGCTCTCAGAGAGGCGTGGGACGCCCTCACCCACAAGGTTTTCTCTCCTTTATTTGCACAAATGATGCTTTCTTGTGACTTTTTATTTGAGACGCGAGCATTTTTGTTTCTTCACCAGCTTCGTGAATACAGGACGGAGTTGGACACGAGTCTTGCTTCCCCCTTGGACACGGTGGCCTGCTGGCTGCTGAAAGCGGAGGGCGCTCTGGCCGAGGAAGAGGCGGAGGCTCAGGACCACGGCCGAGCTGCAGACGATGCCAAGGAGAAACAGCAGCTGCTGAAAGTGAGTTTTTACAGCCTTTGAACCAAAAAGCCCAATTCAAAGACGCCAGCGAGAGCAGCGGGTGAGGTTGGACACGAGCACGTGTGCACATGAATTGACTCCCTGGTGTTGCTGAAGGTCTGTCTGGAGGAGATGCCTCAGCACCTGAAGACCTTCCAGTCCTTCCAGAACACGGACCTCTATGGAAACATGATGGTGCCTGCTGACAAACTGGATGAATTAAAGAGAAGGTGAGAGGATGGAGGTGGAAAACCAAGCTGGGGATGGACCCGTGAGTGTATCAGTGTTGTCTCTTCAGCTTTATTGGTGCTACTTAGTTTTTTTGTATCCTCACCAGGTTCACCAGTATCAGAGTGTCTGCTAAATACCATGGCATTAAGCTGGAGTACAGGCAGCACCGGCACACAGCTCTGGACCTGTTGGGGCGGATCAGAAACAAACTGCAGCTGTGGAAGAGATCTTACATCTCTCCAGAAACTGTCAGGGTGCTTCTGCAAGATTGGCATGTGAGTGGTCCTGCTGACGCTGCAGGTGACGCCTTTGGAGTTTGCTTGGCAGTTTTCTCTCTGTGTAACTATGCTTTTGAACACAGGTGGTGAACACGCAGGAACTTCCAGCGGCGCTGCAATCGACCCTTCAAAAATTGAAGCAAGTCTCTGAGAAGTACTCGAGCAAATCTGCTCTCGGTAAGTCTTCAGGGGTTGAGGAACCATGGTAAACGATTCCTGCTTTTTGTCCATTTCCCTTTGAATTGTGTGTTTTTGGTGCGTTTCTCAGCTGCAGATTACCCCCACGTCAGTCAGCAGGTGAAGCAGCTGGAGGAGGAGAGCACGCTGGCTCTGACGGAGGTGACTGCAGCCAAGAGCATCCTGGGACGCGTCCTGTCGGCCTGGGACTCCTACAGGGACGGCCTGAGCTCTCTGCAGGCGTGGCTGCAGCACAGTTCCATCAGACTGAGCCACGGACTCACAGCAGATGTAGAACCGTCTTTTCTCTTCTCATCACGCTTCTGTCCACTTAAGGCAACCAGCAAACAGCAGGTTTGCAGCCTTATTGCTGTTTTTGCCTTTTATTTTCTTTTTAGTTGACAGCGGAGTCTCTGGCCGAGCTGGAGTCACGGAAGGCTCACCTGAACGAGGCAGCCAACGTCCTGATGGAGTTGACCGACCCTCAGACCAGCAGGGTCCTGGAGGAGGAGCTGCGTCGCTTCAACCTGCTCTGGACCGACTTTGTGAGGACCAACACGCTTGTAAGTCAGCGGTTCTACAGAAGCGGAGTTCCCCGGGTTCAGGTCAAGGTCGCATTTGAAGGAAAATAAAATGTTTTCCCTTAATCATACCTGCCTCCTGCAGAGTTTTGATGCTTTGCTCATATTTGGAAAGGGTGAAAGTTGTTTTGCTCACGACAGCAGAGTTCTTTGTTGGTTTACAGCATCAGGTTTTTGGGAATTTGACCTGGTTGTGTTTTGTTAGACTGAGGTTTGGGAGTGTCTCAGTTTAAAAATCATACTCCTCCTTTTCTTTTTGTGTTGGGGCTATTATGAGGGCAGGGCTGTATTCCTGCCTTACATGCCATTATCATGTGGATTAGTTGTTTTTGTTGTGCGCAGAGAGGAAGATGGGTGTTTTTACAGGTATCATCACTGCTTCTGACTGTTTCCTTTTCAGGACAGCACGTCCAGCGCTGGTGTACAGGGCTCATCTCAGGAAGTCCAGACTCTGGTCAGAGAATCGACTCTGATCCTCAAAGAGCCTCTGGAAGCCATGGCAGCACCTCTGCTCGCCTACAGAAAGAGGCTTCAGGTAGACCTGAAACGGACTAAATCAGAGCTCTTTATCCGCAGAAGACACTGTATAGTAAAAACTCTCTCCTTCATTACTTGCAGTTCATTATCAGAAAATTAACAGAAGTTGATTTTGAAGCTCTGAGTCCTTCGTCTGAATGTCCAGCAAACCAGCTGCAGAAGCTAAAGCTCGCTGTACCTGAAGTACTAATGGTTCCTTGATTGCACATTTATACATGCCTGTTGATAAAACTATAAAAGTTTGACGACTACTTCTCCTGTCTGTCGCCCTTAATGCCGTGTTTCCAGGTGCTGCAGACCTTAAATGAGGCGGAACACGTTTGTCTCGAGCTGCAGCACAGCGTGTCGGGGCTGGACTGGCGCCTGGCTGAGCTCCATTTCTGGGAGACTGAAGCCAGAGAAGTCTATCAACATCTGAAGACCACAGACAGACAGCGGAGGGGCCAAGACCCTCGAGCCAGGGTCAGTTCATACGCTTCTCACCTTCGACGAAGAAACCGGGAGACGTAACGTTTCCACCGTCTTTGCTCCCTGCAGGCCCTGATATCTCGAGGTCTGCAGCTGGAGGGTCAGGTGGTCACAGAGGATCAGGACCTGCAGGCGATGGTGCTGACGATCCAGAAGAACGCTCCCATCCAGTACCTGCATGCTTCTGCCATGCAGGACCGAGTGCGAGGAGCCGTTGCTCAGTCACAGGCCAGTTTTCAAGTTCCTCAAAGTTCCTAAACAGTTACAGGAACAGACCAGAAAGAGCAAGTAAAACATCGGTGCTGATGGAGCTTTCACTTTCAGGAGGTTGTAGGCATGCTGAGCAGCCTTGGAGCCAGAAGGGACAGAAGCAGAAGCCCTTCAGAAGGACGCCCTCCTTCAAAGGTCTTTATCCAGGATGAGGAGAAGGCGTTCTCTCAGCAGCGTCATGATTCCTTGGTTCCAAAGATAGTCGTGCAGGAATACAGCGAGGAAACCGTGCGGTCATCTCCCTCCAGCTCTGCCCCGCCTCCGATGAAAGAGGGAATCGCAGGGGCAAGAGACCTGGAAATGGCACCTCAGCAACAAGAACAGCAGGTGGATTTTACTGCACCAGAGCGACCATGCCAGTATGAACAGCAGCAACTGGAGCAGCATCGCCAAATGTTTCAGTGCCCAGAGTATTGTGAGCAGACCTCATCTCAAGAACAACCTCCAGTGAAGCTGCCTTTGAGCCCCCAGGAGCTGCAGAGCAGGAAAGCTAAAGCTGTGAAGAACCGACCCTGGCTGCAGAAGCCAGCGTCAGGAGAACATGCACCTCCCCATTCATCTCAGGCCAACACCCAGAGTATGCAGGCTCAGCCAGAGTCTGGACGCCAGCAGGTTCCTCAGCAAATGTCCGAGGCAGAAGAGGCGCAACAGAAACCAGTGAAGCTGGGACAAATCCAAAGTGAGGAGCACCAAAAAGAGCCAAAGAAAAAAGATCAGAAACCACAGCTGGTTAGAAGGCGGTCAGGTCCCAGCGGAGAATCCAAAACAGCACCTTTCCCTCACCCTCCCCAGAAGAAAAGGGCCCAGAACCAATCCCAAGTCAAGGTTGCAGTTCAGGCATCAAGCCAGGTACCCGGGGCATCTCCAGAGGTGGCCTCCAGTCCCACAGATGGTCAGCAAGCCCCCACGATGCATGTTCCAGCTGAACCTCAAGTATCTACACCGTCGCAGGCTCTGCTCCCTGAACCAGCCATAGCTCATGCACAGATATGGGCACGAGTAAGACCTTCATCCCCTATGCAGGCTTCGCTGCACGGACATATTCAACCTCCCGTCCCGGCTCACATTCAGCTCCGCAGTCATGCGCAGTCTTGGGCCCCTGTTAGGCCCCCCTCGCCGAAGCCTCCAGCTCAACCACAGTCTCCTCCCCAGACAGCAGCTCAGCCTCAGGGTCAGTACTCGGACTGGTTCTCTCAGAGCCAAAGCCACTCCGTGGCCCCCCCACAGCCGTTCGACCCACACGTTCACTCCCGGGGACAGTCTCCTCTCCAGCCCTGGGTGGCTGACCAAGAATCACCCATCCAAGCAGTGCCCCAGCAGCAACTGCCCATTTCCCAACCGTACCCCCAGCAGGGCTACCCAGCTGGCAGTGTCCCACCACAGTGGCCCCAGTTAGGCCCTCAGGTGGGTGCTCCTGGCACCGCCCATGTGGACCGCTCTTACACACAACCTTGCATGCAAACAGAAGTTCTGCCCCAAGCGTTGCCCTGGAATTCCATGCATCAGCAACCTCAGGTGAAAGGTTCCGGCCTCTTTCACCCAGACCAGGTTCAGCAGCTGACCTGGGTTCAGCCCTCATCTCAGCATCAGCCCCAGGCCTTTTCCCATCCTCAGCCTCAAACGCTCCTCCAACCACCAACGCAGCAGCCTTCACAAAAAGCCCTTCTGACAGAGCCACCGGCGGAAGCGCAGCTCCTGGTTCACACACAACCGCAAATCCGTTCAAGTGAATCTCCGGAGAACATCCGCCCTCCAGCCCAGCTGCTGCTGCAGGCGGAGGTCCAGTCACCGGTTCAGTCTGTGGTTGCGAAGACAAAGCCACAACTTGTGACAGAGCCCTCATTTCCATCCAAGGCCGAATTACTGCAACCGGGGCAGCTCGTCCAAACTGCACCAGTGGGACCACCTGCTCCATCGCAGGTCACATCACCACCCCACCCCAAAGATCAGACCCAAGATCAAGATCCCCAGAACCGAATAGAGGTTCCGGTGGGAGGGGCCCCGTCGCTACCTGAGTATCAATTACCGCCTCACCCTCAGCTTCAGTCGCCAGGGCACCCTGAGGTCGTGTCACCAACCCAGCCAACATCACCCCCTCAGCCCAGAGCTGAGGGCCAAGTGGGTGTCAAACCTCCAACCCCGTCTCCTCCACAAGCCCGGGGACATGTTGCTCCTCAGCGCCTGTCCGAGTCACCTGACCTGTGCGTTTCACCTCTGACCCTGTCCCAGGCCCCCCCTCAGGCCTACACAGAGGCTTACGCCAAAGCCCAGGCTCTGGCCCGAAATGGCTTTGAGGAGGCCAAGCACTGTCTGCAGGAGCACATCCGGGAGACGATTAGCGTCTTTGAAGACAAGTCTGTATCTGCTGACCAAGTGTCCCTGAAAGAGGTGAAGATTTCTGTTATTCATTCAGTACACCTGACAGAAGTGGTGCAGAGTGGAGTCTTTCATTCTTTAGGTTCCTCTCACAGATTCTCTTTAATGCTGTAGCAGCTTCAGTGACAGAATAAACTGAAAAGAGCCAAACTGCATCCATGAACTGTGAACTAACCTGTAGTCGATTCTCCTCAGGAGACTCTGAGAACGCTGGACCCAGAGTTACTGGAGGAGTTTTTGAGGGCAGCCAAAGGCATGGAGGCCTTCTGCTCCCCGTCACAGCTCCGAGACATGGACTTCTACACCCAGTGTGTCAGAACACAGTGGGAGGTAAACTAGCTTTACTTTCTGGGTGATGGATGGAACTTGTCTGTTCATATTTGAGCATGTCGAGTGTTCAAAGCCGTGTTTTTCCTGAACGAATGTGTCCTGCAGGATGTACGAGCTGAGATCTCAGGTTTTTTACAGCAGCTGCGCTTTGAAGTGATGAGAAAACTCTTTAACGCAGCTGCCCTGCAGTGTGAGCTGCACTTAGGGTCCCAGATAGGACAGCCAACTCAGGTAGCTAAGGCTGGAGAGCAGCTGGGCGTGCCTGCTCTGGTGTGTTGGTGCTGGGCCAGCCTGACTTATATCGCTGTTTTTCCCCCTCTGCATGCCTCGCAGGAGCCTGTCGGTGGGATTTGCTAATTCTGGTACTTTATCATAGCTGCTCTTTCACAAAATGCTGTTTTTTATTTTACTATTTTCGATAAGTCACCATCATGTGGTTGAAGTACAGTAAGGATGGGACTGGGTGTAAATAGAAACAGCATTCTTCTTTTCTACAGTCCATCCTTAGGCTGTCGACATGTTTAGTCCTGTCACCACACTGACGCTGGGTCATTATTTGAATATGATTTCTGTGTAATTCCAGCATTATGTCAGTACTCAGAAGGTGTTTTAACTAAAACCCCTAGTAAAGAGAAGCTAAAACATTCACAAAAATTGAAGAAACGGTTTTCAGCAGTGATGTCTGACAAACCCCAAACGTCCAGTGGAACCGTTGTGCTGACAGGTCTAGATGTGGAGGCCTAGTCTGGCAACCCGTTTGACGTCTTTTAATGCTCCTTTTGAAGCGAGTTCCAAAAGCTGACTGCTGTTGTTCTCCAGGCGTGCGTCTCAGCAGACAGCAGCTTGGTTGAGGCGGGACGTCGCCTGCAGGCCCTGAAGGAGCTGTGTGACACGCTGAACCCAGAGGAGGCTCACCGGCTGGCCCAGACCCAGCTGAGGGAGTGCCAGAGCAGACTGGCCGACATCCAGCGCCAGTTCAGTGGAGACCAGGATGTACCTCTCTCTGAATCCAGGTGATCTTCAAGAAACATTTCGTTTCCATCTCCTGAGTTAAACTACCACAGAAGGAGATGACATGTTGTCCTTGTCTGATCTGAAGGATGCCCGTTGTCTTCAGCGAGGGTCTGATCAGACCAAGAGAACCACCAGCATCTACTGACACCCCTCAGGTCTCTGAGGTATCGATCACACCTGTGTGTTTTCCCATGTTAGCCGTCTGTGTATCCACAGTCAGTTGTTTTTTTAGGCGTCTCCAGTGGCGATGAAGACAGTCTCTGCAGAGAGAGAAGCTACCAAGCAAGTCTCCGTAGAAGAGGAAGTCACAAAAAGGGAGAGTTTAGAAAGGTAGAGAAAATCCCCTGGTCCACAGTCTGGGTTTATTCATGCAGAGCTTGGTACAGTGCATTCAGGCTTTGTTATAAAACCTCCAGGTATGACAGTTGTAAGAAGACTCTGCAAGCGCAGCTGGCTAAAAACCAGATGAGCATCAATGAAGTCCCGCCTGAGTCCGTCTCGTTGAATGGTCTGCACACCCGACTCCAGGAAATACAGGTTAGTCTGAGCTTGGCGCGCTCACCCATCAAGCTGTGCTGTCTGTTGTGATGGTTGGACACCCTCCTCTTTCAGTTTCTGAGGCAGGAGACGGAGGCGCTCTGGTCCGAGTATGCTAACCAGTGTTCCCAGCTAAGTGGGAGCTGTGACATGGAAGAGGAGAAGGTGGGTCTTCGGGAGCAGTGGAGCAGCCAGCAGTCGGCTCTGCAGAGGCGAGGCAGCTCCCTCGGCGCTGCTCTCAGACAGATGGACTCCACCCAGAACCACCTTGTGGACTTCAGCGATCGGCTGGAGCGCTACCTGAGGCAGCCCAAAGACATCGCTGGCTTCACGCTGGTCAACAGTAACATCCTCAAAGATATCAAGGTCTTCCACTGTGCATTTTCAGGGTTTTTGTCCAAATGTATATTACCTTCCCCTGTTTTATATTCTCCTGTTTTTATTGCTAACAAACGTTTCTGGCGGGGACATTTCAGGTCAATTATAGGCAAATCAGGACACCCAGCTGACCTTGACCACCTCTGCGCTCTGTTTCCAGGACCTGGAAGACAACATCCAGAGCGAGCTGAGCCAGTTGGCCCGTCTGGACCCGGACTCCAGCGATCTGGACCCCAGAGACTGTTTCCCTCTCTCCAGCGAGGTCAAGGCTCACAGAACTAGTCTGGACCAGCTGCGGCAACAAGTCCGCAAAAGTGAAGCGGCCGCTCGCGCCCTCGACCGTTTTCTCATGTCTTTGCGCACGTTGGACGAAGACGTCTCTGGAGTACAAGGCGCCCCCTGCAGCGACACTCAGCATCTACAAGACCTCCGCTCCAAGTTGGCTGTGATGCGGCAGAACGTGGACAGCCTGAAGGAGAAAGCGCCCCAGCTGGATCTGCTGCTGCAGGGGGCAAGGCTGACTGTCACCAGGGACGGCGCGCCCGCGTCCTGCCTGGACATGGTCACCGTCCTCCTGAGACGGCTGGAGGAGGTTGACGATGGGCTGGCCAGCCAGCAGAGGACGGTCCAGAAGGAGAACCAGAGCAGATCCCTGGGCCTGAGGAAGAGGACGCTGCTGGCTGAGTTGAGGAAGCTGCAGGACTGCGTTGAAGAGCAGAGCCTAAAGGAGCCCACCATCCCTGCTGCTCAGCACAGGTGCCCAGATAAGAGGAGCAAACTGTTGTCCTTTGGTTAGAGTCATGTCAACTGGCGCCTCTTGTCTACTCTAAAGCCTTTGGGTGGACTCTGAATCACTGATCCAGCTCAGCTTCGGTGGGCTGTAGTTGTTACAAACCAGAACTAACAGCCTGAATCTCGATCATCTTTCTAGACTCCGTGCGCTTACAGAGCTGGAGGTTCCGCTTCACACCCACCAATCTGAGCTCCACCACCTTCGTGATCTTCAAGAAGAACAAGGAGGAGGAGAAATTCTCTTTGAGGAGCTGGAGGCTCAGTGGAAGGAGACACAGAAAGCCTTTTCTGACAGGTAGGAAAAGCTTGGAAGGCTTGTCTCAGCAATGCTGAGAGGCATCTAAGAAAGCTCTGCTGTAGCTTTAATCATCTGGAGTTTGGCTTCCGTACTCGGTTCCAGCGGTTCATGACTCTTTTACGTTCCTGGCCTGGTAGGAAGAAACAGTGCAGCCTCCTTCTAGATCTGCTGAAGAAGTTCCAGAGCTGCCGCGGTCACCTGAGCAGCACCGTGCAGAGAGCAGAGCAGGCGGTGAAGGAACAGGCTTCCTACATGAGCAAGGACTACTTACAGAGGAGCATTACCAAGGTCTGGCAGAAAACGGAGAGTTCACGCATCTGAAGGCAACACAAACATGGTTCCATAGATCTGTGTGTGTGTGTGTGTGTGTGTGTGTGTGTGTGTGTGTGTGTGTGTGTGTGTTCAGGTCTTTGATATCAAGGAGGAACTCGCTGGTCTTGGGGAAACAATTGAGGAGATGAGAAGTGTTTGCAGACAGCTCCAGTCTGAGCTGAAGAAGTTACCCGACTGCAGCGAGACTTCATTCGAGGCTGAGGCTGATGCTCTCATGGACAACTGGCTGGATGTAAGCGTGTTGGCATGTAGGCTAAAGCGGTTCAGCCACGCGATCTCTGCAAATACTTGATGAAAAGTCCTTAATTCTAGGTTTGTGATGCTGGTTACAGCTTGGTAAAGTGGTGCTGATGCTTCGTGTCCTCAGGTGACGGAGAAGACGGATGCTTATATGGACAACCTCCGAGTGGGGCTGGAGCTGTGGGACAAGCAGCTGAGTTTGGGTGGGGAGGTGGACAGCTGGGCCGGGGCCAAACTGGCCCTGTTTGCTGAGAGCCATCCCTTCCACAGCCAGCAGGACGTCTCTGATATGAAGGTGAAGAAGATGCTCAGAATTCTGGAGAACATCTCTGAAATGCTCTACTTTGGTCATTTGCGCCACTGACTGGCTGCCACTTTGCAGGAGGAGATCTGCAAAAATGAGGAAAACATCGAGCATTTCCACAAAAAGTCTGTGGAGATCCAGGAGATGCTGCAGACTCAGGAGGCTCCTCTGGAGCTGCAGGTGAGTACAGAGAGGCTGCTTCTCAGGCTAAGACCGCGACGTTGGTGTGCAACATTCATGGTTTCTTCTTGACGTTCTGATAAGGTGATGGAGGGTCAGCTGAGGAAAAGAATGCAGCAGGTGAAGGAGCTTTTCAGCGACTGCGCGGATGTTTTCGAGGAGCTGATTGCTGTGAGGACTCACCTGGCCGAGAAGATCGAGGAGTGTCACTCAGCTGTGGAGAACATCCAGACTTCTCTCAATGAGGCCGATGCCTCAGAACCAAATGTTGAAGTCCAGATACGGGTACACGACTCTGAAACCACACTGTCATCTTCTCTTGGCACCAGTTTACTAAAAGAACCTCCCACCTTTGTGTCCCTCTGACCAGAACCTGTGTGATGAGCTGGAAGCTCAGGAGGAGCAGGCAGAGGCTGTGCTGAAGGAGGTGGGACTGGTTTCCAGTGTGGCCAGTCCACAAGTGATGGAGGCCCTGTCTGTAGACTGCAGCCGCCTGCGGGAGGCCATCTCCCACACCAAAGACCTGATCCATCTGAAGAGAGGGGAGCGGGACAAAGGCCTGATCCAGGTTCTCAGAGGTGAGCGCTCACATTGGTTACCTGGTTCAGCAGATGCTTGAGGACGTCCTAAACGATGACCTGTTTCTCGTCCAGATGGAAGGCAGTCCTTTGAGGGATGGTTCCAGGACCTGCAACTCTCTGTCAACGAATGTTTCGAGAACCCAGAAAGCAAAACGGATGTGGAAGTGTACCTGCAGAGGCTGGCTGTAAGTGAACGCCAATGTTTGGAAGCAAGCAGCTCCTCTCCGTAGTTTTGTCTTCCCTCTCTGAAGTTGGCAGGTTGAGGTTGTCTCTGTGCTTGGTTGATGCAGCTCAAACTGTCTTGTGTCCCTCAGGCTTTCCTGAAGTCCAAGGATGCAGACAGACGCCTGGATCAGCTGAACGATCAGTTAGACAGAGGAAGCGAGCAGATCCCACCCGAGCAGCAAACGGAGGTCAGGGAGTGGCTGGAGGAGCAGCGAGGGGAGGTATCCACCTTCAGGAGCCACTGCCACAACAGGCAGCAGCAAATGGAGGCGCTCTTCAGCCACCTGAGCAGGTACCACCAGCAGAGTCGTGACTGGGTGGAGAGCATCACAAATGCCTGTCAGACCGGGTGACACTGTTTGGTTTGATGGCTGTAGTTTGCAGAAGCAGCATGATGGTTTCCGTGATTGGCTGCAAACCAAAGAAAAACAGTCAGTGGAGTTGGACAAAGTCAGGGTTCTTCTGAAAGAGCTCCAGGACGAGAGGTGAGGTGTGATGGGACCACGACTCTCCTGACGCAACTTCTGTCCCGAAGACGGAATAATGAATTAAACACGGTTTCCTATGACAACAGTGCTCGAGCAGAGAATCTTGGTGAGCTGTTGGCATCAGTGCGCAGACAAGGAGTCAGGGCTGAAGGTCTCCTGAAGGACTCGGATAACTTGATTCAGAGATACCGGAACCTGAGCGTCAGGCTCCAGGATCAAGCAGAGGCCCAGAGCATCCTGCAGGGGGTGTGTGATACGTTTAACAGCCAGGTGGAGAGCACCAGAGCCTGGATGACTGAGCTCCTGAAGCCCCTCAGTGGACCAGAAAACCAGCCAGAAGAGAGAAACTACAGAGCACAGGTCAGAGAAAGAGGCTAAAACCCAGTTAATTCAAAGTTTTCAGAGAAGTTTTCTCCATAAATCTTGGAATGATCTTTACAATTATTTACAGATCTGATAAACTGGTATGTCACAGTTTTGGTTTTTAGTTTTTTTTTTAGTTTTTTCTTTCTTCTGTTCCAAAAAGACTGTCCTGAGCTCCAAGGAGGAGGGCGACTACAAAATGGATGACCTAAGGAGACAAAGTGAGCATCTGTGTGAGCAGGAAGCCTTGGAGAAAGTCCAGAAGCAGAAGATCCAGCAGTCTGTTGGAGGGGTGGAGGAGCAGTGGAGGAGCCTCCTGCAGACAGCTGAAGAGGTTCTGAAGGAAGCCCGAACTGAAGCTGACGCTCAGAAGCAGTTTGATGGTTTCAAGAGCCAAATTGAAAAAGTGCAGTTGTGGATTAAAGATCAGAAGAAGAAACTCCTGTCGACCGGCAGCCACATGCAGTTTGAGGAGCGCGTACAGATCGTTAGGGTGAGACGAAACCTCAGGCTGATGCCTCTACGAATGTTCATTTTCAAAGCAAAATCAGTTTTATTCCAGTGTATGTGTATGTTTTTTTCCAGGCTGTTCTGGGCGGCAGGGCTGAGGGAGATGCGATGGTGGCGAGCCTGAAGAGTGGATGCGGTGGTCTGCAGCTACAGGAGAGCATGGCTGCAGAGCTGCAGGCGCTGCTCAGCGATGCTGAGCAGCAGTGGAGGACGGTGCTGCAGACGGCCGGACAGGCGGAGCTCCGAGCTCTGTCTGACGACTTTGACGCTCAGAGTCAGAGCACGCAGGCGTGGATCAGAGAGAAGCAGCAGCAGCTGCAGACCGTTGGAGCGCAGACGCCACCCGAGGAGAGGAGCATCGCAGCCCAGGTCAGACGGGACGTTCCGCCACACCTGCACACTAAAAACACCAACCAGAGATGGATAACTGTTTTAATTTGTTTTAGACCATCTTGAGCTCAAAACCAGAGGGCGACTGTCAGGTGAACAACCTCCGGAGGCGGAGCCAGACTCTGGTTGACCACACGGATGCAGACGAGGGACGGAAGCTTCACGCTCAGAAGATGGTCAGAGATACCGAGGAGACGTGGAGGACCGTCCTGCTGGCAGCCAAACACGTGGAGGCTGCAGCCTCTGCAGAAATCACCGAGAGAACGAAGCAGAAACAGCTTGAGGTTAGAAAAGCAGTGACCTGGTTATTTATAAATGTATGAATATCAAAAAACATTGATCTTCTTTGTAGCTGAGAGAACTCGGTATCTATCACCAAGACATCAACAGCTGGCTGTTGGATAAACAACACCAAGTCAACCTGTTGAACAGTCAAAGTCAGTCTGAAGACGTCGTCACCTCTGCACAGGTGCCTCCGCAGGGGAGATGACCATCAGTACTTCATCACCAAGTCCTGCACGGTAACATCTCTGTCTCGCCAGATCCTAATGAGCTGCAAATCGGAAGGAGACGCCAAACTCCAGGAGTTCAAGAGGCGGGTCCAGCGTGTGTGCCACCTGGACGTTGAGGAACCCGAAAAACAAGAACTTGAGGAACACGTGAGAAGAGCTGAGGACCAATGGACGAGCATCATCCAAACCTCTAAACAAACTCTGGATCAAGCTGAAAGGCAGTGTGCTCTGAATGTCCAGCTGAGGGATTTTAAGACCCTGAGTGACACCACCAGAACCTGGCTGGAGGACAAACAGCAGAGCCTGAAAACTCTGGACTCCCAGACGGATCCAGAAAAAGTGATAACGGACACTCAGGTTGGCAGGAGGAGACCGTATAGTCACTGCATTTGTGCGCTCAGCTCTTTCAAATGACTAGTTTAACCTGTGAATTGAATTTTTGTCCTCAGACCATCCTGAGCTGTAAACCCGATGGAGACTCCAGACTTCTAGAGCTAAGGAGACACAGCCAGAGTCTGTTGGAGCAGCCAGATCTGGAGGAAACCGAGAAGCAACAAGTCCACCACACAGTGGAGGAGTCAGAGGAGCAGTGGAGCAGAGTTCTGCAGTCCGCTGAGGAAAACCTGGAGAAAGCAGAGGTCCAGTATTCACTGTCCAGGGAGCTGGAGGCCTTTAGGAACCAGGCAGAGAGCACCAGCTGCTGGGTTCAAGAGCTGCAGCAGCAGGCCAAGTCTAAAGGAAGTGGGACGCAGGGCAGCAGGGCGCTAATAGAGGACAGGCTGAGGACAGCGCAGGTTCGGCAGAGACTTTCATCCCTTATTTCATGAGTTCACCTGTAATTCCCATTCACTGAGACGTCGGTTGTTTCTTTAGTCTATCTTAAGCTGCAGGTCCAGTGGTGAGGCTCAAGTGGTGGATCTAAAGAGACGAGCGGAGAGTCTATGTGAGAAAAGCAGTCTGGACGAAGACAAGAAGCTGGACGTTCAGGAGACAGCCAGAGATGCAGAGGAGCGGTGGAGGATGGTGCTGGAGGCTGCAGAGGACACACAGAGGTGCTTTCTATAAAAGCTGGAAGGGAGCTGGTTGACGATCAGACGCTCGCATCATCTCTGCACGTTTTACTTTTTTTCCAACCTTTAGGCAGCTGACGGCCTTCTTGGAGCTCCTGCAGTCGTGCCAGGCTCGGCGGGTCCAGGCTGAGGGCCATCTGTGTGAGCTGAAGAATCAGGCGTCCAGCCTTCCGCGGCTCTTCCCTTGGCCGGGTCTGGGAGAGCGGAGGCAGGCTTTGGAACAGGCCCGGGTCCTCCAGGACAAGACAGCAGCTATGGCCCCAGTCCTGTCCGATGTCAGGAAGCAGGTGAAAAACACAAAACAGTTGTGATTCCCTGCACGAGGCACTGCCCGTGGCCATCACACTGACATGGAGTTTTCTCTGAAAGACTGCAGAGCTGTTTGAGATCACACAGGACCTGGACTGGACCGATCCGTCCTGGGCTGACAAGGAGGAGTCAATTCCTGCTTTGCTGAAGGAGCTAACTGTGAGTTCAAGCCCAGACCACTTAAATCCTTTGTTTTTGAAGTGTTGTAGATGATAAAGGACACATTTCTTCCTATTTGCATGAATAGATTAGAACAGAATATGTTTGTCCCACAATGGGGAAATTCCACTGTTCCAGCAGCAGCAATACAACAATAGTTACCAAAAATGTCGGGGGTAACATCAATAAAAGCAGATCCCTGAGGAAGAGGCCCAGGGATAAAACACATGAATAAAAAGGAGTTGTGTGGGTGGAATCAGTGTTGGAGCTAACTTGTGTTCATTTTCAGGATGTTGTGGCTGAACTGGAACAGGGAATCCTGGTGGAGAGGCAGTGTGCTCAACTGGTGGAGCAGCATGAAGCTGCTCAGGACTGGCTGAGAGAGCAAGTCAAGAGTCTACCAGCTCCTCCAGAGGGGACGGAGGCTCTGCACGGTGCTGTCAACACGCTGAAGGTCAGCAAGCAGTCCAGTCACCTGCAAACTGGTTCCTGTCAGCAGCAGCAGCAGCAAACCTTCACATCTGCCTCCATCTGCTCATACACATGTTAGCAGTGACCAGGAGCCCGTTTGCTGCCCATGACCAGCTTTTCTCGCTTTTCCAGGCTTTGCTCCTCACTGTGGACCGGGAACAGAGGGAAATGAAGGAACTGGACTCAGCTCGGGATAGTTTGATGAGCCTCTGCAGCGCTGGAGGTCGAGATGCTTTGACCCTGGAGGTCAGCCACCTGCACCAGCTGTGCTCCAACTCGGAGCAGGAGTTAAGGGAGCACCTAAAGGCCTGTGAGACGGCGCTGAGTGAGCTGGACAGCCAGCTGACTGGGAGGAATCAGGCAGTGAAGGAGAGAGCGGCCGCCATCCAGTGGGAGCTGCGCTCTCTGGACCAGGCACTGGGCTGCTGCGAGCCTCAGAGCAGCATGGATGGGCTGCAGCAGCGCTGGAGCAGCCTCCAGGTGACCCAGACCTCAGCCACACTGTCACAAAAGGATTCAAGTCCAGGTGTGGTGGTTACTAACACGAGGTCATTTTCCTGTCAGAACTGTCAGCAATCCCTGGAAGATCTGGGTGTCAAAGTTCACGACCTTCAGCAGGAGCTAGAGGATCTTCCGAGGAGCGATGAGCTGCCAACAGAAACCGTCACGCTGGTCCATTCTCTGTGGCAGCAGCATGACAGGTGACTTTTGCCTTTGTCACTATCACTACTGTAACATCCATAAAACCTCTGAAGTATTGTGGACACATAGAAAACATAGATAAGATGGTGGCAAATCCTGTTTCCCTTTGGAATCCTTAACCGCTCTAAACCTAAAGCATGTGTGTAGTCATTTTAGAATTTAGCATCAGGCTAGGTTAAAAAGAAAAGAAATAGAAAAAAATACCATTTTTAAATCCACAGTAATACTGAAGTTAAAAGTAGTGACATTTGTGTTTATCCATAAATTTAATTTCACTCCAGATATGAATCATTAAACCGCATGCTTGCAAGATGCTCAGCTGGATATCATCTGTTTCAATTTCACTTTCAATTATTCATAAATACCAGAAAGATGGCCGAGCGGTTCCTCCTGCTCTTGACCTGAACGCACAAGCTCCGACCACGGAGCTGCCTGCTCTCTTTCATGTTCAGCCTGTTCCCTTGGTTGTTTTGAATGAATCAGCCATGCATGGCATTGTGACATTTTTGAAATGATGTTTCCAGTCTGAAGTCCAGGCTGAGGGAGAATCAGGAAGCGTGTTCTGCAAACGGCGCTCGCTGGCTGAACGAGCACCTTCAGGCCCTGCAGGAGTGGAATCACAGCAGACCGTCGCACTCCACCTCTGCTCTGCAGGTTTTCAGTGCTTTGAACTAGAGCATATTTTTAAATTAATTATATCCAATAAAAGGAATCGAGCTGCAGAAGTTTCTGATGATTTCAGTCCTTCTGGTAGATGGCGTTGGAAGCAGGTGAAAAGGTCCAGGGCAGTCTGCAGGAGGTGCTGTCGCATCAGCAGTTTTTCAAAGACACCTTGAAACCAGTTTTGTTGGAGAAACTGCAGAAAGATGCCTCGGAGGCACTCAGAGAAGCAGAGGCTCGTAGAACTTCCCTCACAGAGCGCACAAAGGTATTTTATACTGATGCCACTTTGTTAAATGGGTTGACACGAAGTAACTCTGTTTCTCTTTAATCCAAGGATCTTGAGGAGAGCAGCAAAGGTGTTGCTCAGGGTGGCTCAGAGGAGATGTCGGTGGTGCCGCCACCACGGAAAAAGTCCTCCAACGGGAAAACAGACCAAGAGAAAAAAGCTGCCTCTGCAGAAAGAGACGTTCCGGCGGACCTGCAGGCTGGAGATGCGCCGATGCTGGCAGAGCTCAGTTCTGAGCCTCCTGGAGCTGCTGCAGACCACCTGATGTCTTTGTCCTCAGAGTTTTCTATAGAACTGGTCCAAACTGCTGTTGAGGAACAACTGGAGCCTCCGAACCCGCCTGTAAATCAGGACGAGCAGCGAGCAGCCGTGAGTTCCTCGGAGAAAAGGGAAAGTGCTGAAACAAAGCTCGCACCCACCAGCACGTCTTTGCAGGAGCTTCCATCAGAAGCGGACAGTCAACCTGATGGCCTGAAGGATTCTTCAGCTGAAGAGGAAACTGACCCACCTGTGAGATCTCTGCAAACTGAAACTGTTGCTGAAGAAGCAAAGGAAACGCCGGCCATCACTCCAGATGTTTCTGATCCATCAGCTGAGAGCGTCAAAACTGCAGATCCTGAAATACCATCGAGGAAGAAGAGTTTTCAGAGCTCCACCTCTTCAGAATGGGTGTCCCCACCTGGAAGAAGCACTGGGATGCTGTGTGAAGGACCAGCAGAGCCTGAAAACCTTCCCACAGCACCAGAGAGTGGCCAGGTACAAGATGAAAGTAGGCCTCTACCGCCCAAGAGAAAACCAAAAAGTTCAGAACTTCCTGAAGTTAAAGGTTCCACTTTCCCTGACCCAACGGTTGTTGAAGAAACCAAACTTGTCCCAACCAGAAGAAAGTCAAAGAACGGTCACATTCCCGTAAATCCAGAGACACTTTCCCAAATGACTAGCCAAAAGTCTTCAAGCGCAGTTATGGCTGTTTCTGCTACTCCCGCAGAAGAAAATAAAGCAAAGCTTTCACCAATGCAAAGAAAACCTAAAGGGCCAAAGCATGCTGCAGAACCTGCTGCGAAGGATACTGCAAAGACCAGCAGAGAAGCTGACAAACAGCAGTCGTTGGAGAAGATCACCCCTGCCAGGAGGAGGTCCAGAACATCCCTACCCGTCACTGATTTGGAGTCCAAGGATGCTGGGAAAGAAAGTAAAAGTAGGAGTGTTTCTTCAGCTGCCCAAGGCTCCACTCTGACAGCTGGGAGTATAGCTAGGAAGTCACAAAGTCCAAAGAGTTCTGCAAAACCTTACAAGGACGAAGCAAAGAAGCCTGAAACATCTGCTGCTGAAGAAACTCGGCTCATACCAACGAGCAGGAGGTCAAAAGAAACTGAAACAACAGTTGTAGACAAGGGGAGGCTTTCGCCAGCCAAAAGGAAGCCCAAAAGTCTGAAACCTTCCAAAGACGGTCCTACGAAAGAGTCTTCTAGTCCAAAGATGACTCCAGACAAGGCTAAAAGTACTCTTTTGGATAAAGGAATGCCATCTCCCACCAAAAGAAAGTCCAAGGCCAGTAAAGCTTCCACCACAGAGGTTCCAAAAGGAAAAGAAGAACTTTTAGCTCCCGAAGTGGTCAAAGAAAGTCCCGACATTGCTGAACCTGCTGTTGAAGAAATGGGTCAAAAGGTCAGAAAAATTTGCCTGCAGTTATCAGACAAAGAGCTGGTCCAGAAGGCAGAAGGATCTGACCTTCACGCTCTGTCTCCAGCTTCAGATGTGGACAGAACCGCTGAAATCACCATTAAGGAAAGTAACGGAACCTCAATGGTTAAAGTCTTATCAGAGGCTCTGAAAGAACCTTCTGATACCTCTGAACCGGAGACGACAAACACCACTGAAGAGTCGGACACTGAGAAGAAACTTTCCTCTCCAGAGGAGCTCACCCCAGAAGTTCCTGTCACAAGGTTCATACAAACCGAAGAGGAGCTGGACACCGAGAGGCCGCAGTCCCCTCCAGAGATGGTCCCAACTGATGTCAGTGAAATAAGACCACCCTCAGAAGATTGGAAACCTAGTTCAGAGCTTTCTGACCCAGAAACAAATCCCAGCGGGGACTCTGAGGGTCAGAGGTCATCTTCAGCCGCAGAAGATGGTGAGTCTGATGGGCAGGAGGTGATCGAAACGGCAAAGGAGCCAACCGTCGAGCAGCAAATGGAACTTGTTTGTCTAGAAAACCCACAACTCGCCGAAGGTGCTGGCACAGATGAAGCTCCAGCTGGAGAACAGCCAGAGGAAGGCGAGAAGTTTCCTGCCCTGGAATCATCGTCGGCGCTCCAAAGAACTGCAGACAAGACCGAGATTTCTGCAGCACCAGGATGTGAGGAGTCACTCACACAGGCTGAGGAGAGCACCAACACTGTAGAAGAAGAACCAAGGACGAGCCCGTTTGTGGAGAACAACCTGCCACGTCTCTCCAATGAGCCGGCCGTTGCTCAGAACCTGTCTGAGTACATAGACAACCTATGGAAGGACGCAGACGAGAAGAATGACAGGAGATATTTGGTTCTTGATGTCCCCGAGGTGTCCTTCAGCCAAACATCTGACAGAGTGCCAGATCGCCAAGAGACTGCAGTCAAACCTTCATCTGAGCAAGACTCTGAGGAACCTGATGGCAAAGACCCAGCTGCTGCTGAAGCTAGGACAGAGGAGGACGCAGCTGGAGGTCAGCACACAGTCTCTGAGGAGGTCTCAGCCCTCAAGACATTACTTGCCGAAGGACGCCCAGATCAGGAACCATCTGAAGACGTGGATCTGGAGGAGGGAAGCCCTAGAGAGACGGAAGAGGCTGACATTTGTGTGCTGAGGGAAGAAGCCCCAGAAGGTAAAGGCATCATCACAGCTGATGTAACGTTGAAAGGGCCCTCAGGAACGCCTGAGATGAAAGTGCCAGAACATGGTGTGGATGTTGCAGACGCTCCTCTTCAAGGTGGCTCTGCTGAATCCGTCACTCCTTCTGAATTCATAGAAATAAGCGTCTATGAACCAAGTCAAATAAAAACAAGCCCAGAGTCTTTAGAAGCGGCCCAGGCCAGTCCGGCACCACTCCAGAGGGGCCAAGTCCAAGAAGAGCCTGAAGCCCTGGATGAAAACCATGTGAAGATAGAGAAAGTTGGAAAGGGGTCAGAAGTTCACATTTTCCATCCGGACACTCAGGAAACCATGTCTGTCAAAATCACCAAAGAACCAACAGCTGATGTGAATCTGAGCATCCAGTTTGGCAGAGACGTGAGCTCAGGGGATGTTCTTCCTGACATGGACACGGTCGAGCTGACCCTGTTTGGGGTGGCCACCCAGGAACAAGATCTTCAGGAACAAGGTCCAGTTCAAGGTGGAGAGCAAGTCCCAGAAACTGGACAAACTGGCTCTGGTCTGCAGCGTGAGGTGGCTACAGGGGAGGGGGAGCCTGGACCTGAACAGAACCAGCTGCTCTCGAGCCAGGGTCCCACTTACTTGGAGCCTAAAGAGGAACCAGAAACACAACCAGAGTGGAAGGATGAGGGAGCGAGTGATGTAGAAGGGCCACCAAGTGATGTTTACGATGCAGCCGATGGTCGGGCAGAACAGGAGCCAGGGGAGGAGTCACGTACCAGTTTAGAAACGGTGAGTACAGGAGAAGAAGTGCCGGCCACTGAAGTTCCATCAGACACCACCAAAGTGGTGGGAGAAGCCTCAGAAAGCCCCGCCCCCTCAGCCCCTCCTGAGCAACAGGTCAGAGACGCAAAAGAAAAGCTTCAAGACCAAGAGGAGAATGAGAAGGTCAACATTCCAGGCCGAGAAAAAGACACGACGGAGGTAGAAAGTGTAGGTTTTCCACCTCCAACAGTGAAGATGGAAGAGGTCCCGAGTGTAGAGACACCGGAGGTAAGATGACACTTCATCCACACCCGATCACACCAATAAAGACGTCTGGAGGTATTCAGAGGAACGCTGCTAAAGCTCTAGCTCTACTTGAAGGTTCTGTTATTCTCATCTTTGTAGGAGGTGGAACCATCTCCAGATATTATCTGTGCTGAGGAACTCTGGACTGAAGGACCATTTGAGCAAACCCTCGCTGAAGCAGGCAAAGATGCTGCTGAGACTGACACAGGTCTCCAGCAGGAATCTCCCGTTAGCAGCAGCTTCAGGGCGGTCCGGGATCTCATGGAGGCTGTGACCAACGGCCAGCTCATCCAGGTTCCTCCTACGTTCTGGTAGATATCAAAATGTTCTCCAAGTTCTTACATTTTGCCTGGCTGCCTCCAATGTCTTCAGGGTATCCAACAGCAGGATTCCCCAGAGGCTCTGATGACGACCCCCAGTGACCTGGAGAACTGTCGAAACAGGCTGGTGTCTAAAGTTCTGTGCTGGAAGAACCACCCAGCCAGGCTCGATCTGACGGCGATGGCCCAGCAGCTGCAGGAGGCTCAGGTGGGACTTGGCACCAGGAAGGGTTTTGGGAATAAACGAGAACACGGTTGAGATGTATTTATCTTCAGGAGTGTCGAGACGCTGCACAGTCATGGCTCTCCAGGCTCTCTGAGGCCAGAGGTGCTGATGCTGACAGCAGTGATGCTCTGGATCTTCTGGAGGACAAGTGGAGTTCTGCTGTTCAGGATGCAGCCGCCGTCGTCCAGCAGAAAGAGGCGGAGCTACAGATGGTGACTGACTACATTCAGCAGACCCAGACGGCCAAAACCTCCCTGGACAGACTGAAGATGCAGCTGGACGCTGCCCAAGCGTGAGTGATGATGATCACATCTCTGAAGGCTTCTAACACGGAGGCGTGTGCAGGGCCTCTTCCCTACTTAGACTCTTTTTCAACCATCTCCTTCAGGTCTCCGGAGGAGAGCAGTTCCAAGCAGAGAGAACGACTCTCCTCTTTACAGGAACAAGTCCAGGAGCAGACGGCAGCTGGAGGCAAAACTGATGGTGCAACACCTCCGTTCAGTCTAGATCAGGGGGGTCCAAACTATTCCTCAAAGGGCCGTGTGGCTGCAGAGATGACGACTCTCCTCTTTACAGGAACAAGTCCAGGAGCAGACGGCAGCGCTTGAGCAGATGTTTGCAGCCTTGGACCGATTAGCCCCCCACCTCAGCCACTCTGAGCGAACGGCTGCACAGAATGACATCTGGGATCTTCAGGATAGGGGGAGAGGCCTGCAAAGAGATGCAGATAGAAGCCTGAATCAGACCAAGCTCTGTTCTGTGGAGACCAGCAACCTTCTCTCCCTCATATCAGATCTTCACACAAACGTGGAGACAGTCTGCCAAGATGTTGAAGTCAAGGATGCTGATAGTCAGTGGAGCTGCAGGAAGGCAAATGGTTTGATGGTAGCAAGTGCTGAGCTTCAGGCAGCCCAACAACAGTACCTGCAGCTGCAGCAGCTGTCAGACCTGCTTATGTTGAACTCCAGAGAGGTTCAGGAGGGCCTTCAGAAGGTCGGCGACCACCTTCACCACACAGAGGGGCTGCTAAGCTCCCGCATGCAGAGAAGCAGCAACCCCATCATGGAGAAGTTGAGCGTGGTCATGAAGGATGGCCTCGCATGGGCGAAGCAGACTGAGTGCATCATCAGGGGCCGACAGAAGAAGGTAGCTCTCCTTCCTGAGGAGGTGCACCAGCAGCTCAGAGACCTGAAAAAGCTGCAGTCGGAGGTCGCAGCCAAACAGGGACAGCTGGAGACTCTGGTTGAGGAGGTGGCCGAGCTCCTCCCACAGCTCCACCAGGACGAGGAGGTGCCTGTGGTCAGCTCTGCTCTGGAAATGCTTCAGGAACTTTCCAAATCAACAGCTGAAGAACTAACCGAGGCCGTCAGGCAGGTGGAGTGTGGGCTGCAGACCAGAGAAAAGCTGTCGGAGCAAATAGCCGACCTGGACTCGTGGGTGATGGCTCACCTGCTCAGAGAGGCCTCCAGGAGAGCCGATGACCACCTCAGCCCCGCAGAGCTTGACCAGAGATCTGCTCAGATCCAGGAGAGCCTGGACGAGGCCCAGAAGCAGCTCGCCACCTGTCAGTCTCTTCTGATGAAGATCACTGATATTTCCCCAGAACTCAGCCTCACGGAGAACTGTAAGCTCTTCAACAAACTCACCCACCTCCAGGAGGACGTGCAGGCCATCGCAAACTATGAGAAGGCCAACAAGAAGGAGCTAAATGAACGCACACAGACCCTCGCCTCAAGTAATGAAGGTCTGGTCGCAGTGGACAAAACCCTCCGGCAGATGTTGGTGGATGTGGGTCGACTTAGGTACCCCGTTACTAAAGAGTCCATCCAAGCTTTAGAACCATTTAAACGCGCGGTCCTGGAGCACAAGTCGCACATTGACCTCCTGCAGCCATGGGTTCCTCAGAAGAACGTAAAAGAACTCTACTCAGTCGTTTCTGAGCTTCTCAGTAAAATGGCTGCTCTGGAAATGAATTCCAGAGATCATGAAAGCTACCTGTCCGGGAGGCAGTGCGTGGAGGACCTGAGGGAGAACATTCAGGAACAGCTCCATCAGACTAAAGACGGCAGCGTGGATCTGGAGGATCGATACAAGCTCTGCCAGGCCCTCATCCTCCAGATCCCCCTGATTAGGTCCCTGTCTGAGGACACTGGCTCTAAACTCCAGAAGATCTCCGCCAGCCTTTACCCATCACAGCTTACTGCAGAGCAGCAGAGGCTGAAGCTCCACGAGGAGAGCCTGGAAACCCTGGAGATAACACTCCACAACAACCTAAGCATCATTGAGAGGGATGCTCTCAAAGACCTGGACCTTGACTCCGAGAAGAAAGCCACTCTAGCTTTCCTCCAGAGAAGCCAGAAGGAGCTGGAGAGAACGCCGGTGTTGGAGCCTGATGAAGCTACTGCTCAGAAGGAGCTTCAGAGAGTCACCACCCTGAGGCTGATGGTGGAGTCCAGAATGAGAGCGCTGGAGTTTCTCCAGAAGAAGAAGGGACCCAGACTGGAAGGTCAATTCCAGAATCTGATGGACCTGAAGAACCAAGTCCTCAGTGAATGTGATTCTCAAATGGCAAGTTCCTCCTCTCAGTGTGTGTTTTATTCGCTCTTAAAAAAGAACCTCAGCTGTTATAATGACACGAACGAGGTTACACCGGCAGGAATCTGGACATTATCGGTCATAAATTGTCTCTGTGTTGCAGGTGAACATTTCTCAGGCCAGAGAGCTTGTAAGAAGCTACACCTGCGCCGTCCAACAGGCGGTGCAGTTCCTGAGGGAGCTGGACCGGTCCCTGCAGCCCTGTCAGGGCGCGGCTGGGCTCTGCTCTGAGCGGGTGGAGGAGACCCGACGGGCCCTGCTCTCCCTGCAGGAGGACTTCCAGACCCACGTGGAGCGTCTCCAGGGCCAGGTCATCTCACATCCTTACCTGTCCCCCCAGAAGGTGCAGCAGCTGCAGGAGAACATTCTCAGCCAGCTGCTGGTGCGAATGTCCACCCTCCAGGCTAAAGGTCACCTCCAGCTGGAGAATCTCAGCAGGTAACCGGAAGTGTGGAGCGACGGCTTGGTGAAGGCGAAACCCTAGAACCAGCAGGGGAAAGCTTGTTTTAATGTTTCAGGTGTGCAGAAAACAGCAGGAGAAACACCCAGCGTCATGAAGAGCTCCTCCAGAATGTGGAGAACATCCAGGAGAACCTCTTAGGGGCCATCAGGCAGAAGCTGGCGTCTCTGGCTGACTGCGCTGAGCAGCGTGACGCGTTGACGGTACGTGAGCCTGAAGCTCTCCGGAAGCATCTGCAGGGAGCTTTCAGCTGAGTTCTTCTGTGCAGACCCTCGGTGAGGAGGTGGAGGCTCAGCTGAAGGACCTGGAAGACCTGAAGGAGTGTTGCAGCGAGCAGAGCTGTTGCAGACACAGAGAGGCCGTCCTGGCGGCGCTCCGGAGACGACTGTCCCGACTTCACCTCTGCACACGGAAACTGGCAGCTCGGAGCACAGAGAGGATCTTGGAATGGAGCGAAATCAGCGACACCGTACGAGCACCCTCGTCGTTTCACACCGCACACATCCAGGAAATAAACTCTCCACTCGCTCTCAGGTGGAGAGGGCCTCCGCTGTGCTGGAGCAGGTGGAGGCGGAGCTTCCCCATGGCGCCGGGGTGACGGCCTCCAGCGAGGAGCTGCAGGATCTGCTGCAGTCCTGGGAGCAGTACCGGGACAGGCTGGACTGTGAGCAGCGAGCCCTGTCGGCGCTGGAGCTGCGCACCGCCAGGCTGCTGGCTGTCCCCGCCCACCTAGAGCAGGCCCCTCCCACACCGCTCTGTCAGAAGCTGCAGACGATGCAGGCTCGCTACAGCAGGTCAGACTGTCTGCTGGTTGTTGGGGTCTGAAAAGCGAAGGTGGTTCTTCTTCTCTGGTGGTTAGATCTCCTCACCTGTGTTGACAGTGTGAAGAAGAGGAGCAGCGAGGGGCTGGAGAAGGTCCGAATGGAGCTGGAGGAGAGAGAAAAGGTCTGCGATGAGCTCCACGGCGTCCAGCTGTGGATGGAGGCTGCGGATGTTCTCCTCAGTGAGATGGAGCAGAGCAGGAGCACCGAGGGGCTCCAGGTGAGACGCTCCTCCACAAAAGTCACTTCCTCTTTGCTGTTGATTCGTAGTCTTTTGTGCAAACCGAGTGTTGGCTTAGAGTCTGGACGCTTGTTCCTCTGGCTCAATCTGTAATCGGAGCTCACACTCATCCATCACACTCTCCTTTTCCCTCTGCAGACAGAAAGTCTGTGTTTATGAAAGACCAGAACCCCCCCCCCACACACACACACACACACACACACACACACACACACACCTCCACATCACTCCTGCTTGTCACTTTTTTCTTGTTTTGTTCTGTGATGTAAGTGGATACTTTAGTGTGTCTCTGAAGCTGTTTTCTCTGTCTCACGCGCACACACACACACACACACACACACACTCACAGTCACACTTGTGAAGCCCATTATTCTCAATTTCATGCTGTATCATTACTGTGGTCAACTTGAAACTTCATCCTTGAATCCAGGAACGTTTCCTCAGATCAGTCGTTTTCCAGCTTCTGTCATCAGTCTAAAATCTCAACAGATTTAAATAATATTTTAATTGCTGTCGCAGCAGAAACAAACACAGTAAAACTGAAACAACATTTCTCATTGTCGATCAAACGTGATTCTTTGCGGAGTCCATATTCCTGTTTTTCCGACTGCTTTCAGGAAGTTCACGGTCAGCTGTGTACCCGGAAGGCTTTGCTCCAGGCCTTGAGGGAGAAGATGGAGGTCTCGTTCTCTGCCGCTGGGGGGCCGGTCCCAGTGGAGATCCAGAGTCTCCTGCAGGAGGTCAGGCAGTCACTGCAGGAGGTGGAAGCTAAGGTGGGAACCTGGCGGAGGCGAAGCAGCCAGACCAGATGACCGTCCCTCCTGCTGGACCAGCTCTTCTCTGTTACCCAGGTGATGGAGGCGCTGCGCAGGAGTGGCCCCGCCCACAGGTTGGATGCCAGGTTGTCTGAGATCCAGACTGGTCTGGGCTCAGTTCAGAAGAAGCTGGAACAGAGAAGCTCCACTGTGACCCAAGCAGAGGACACGCAGAAGGTAAAAGGTGACGAGGTTTAGGCCCCGCCCCCAACCCCTGGTGTTTCACCTGTGACCACGTCTGGTGACCTGTGTCCACGTCAGCACATCTGGGACGAGCTGGACATGTGGCACTCCTGCCTAGCAAAGCTGGAGGTGGACGCTCAGGACCTGGAGAAGCCTGAGGAGGTGGCCGCCATCGCCGAGAGACTCGCGCAGGTCCAGCAGCTCCACTCGCAGCTCGCCAAGCAGGCGGAGCTAAGGACCGCCCTCATCGGGAAGGTCAGGACGGAGACCTGGTTCGGAAAGCGGCTTCCAGCGTGGAAGTTAACGCCAGTTTGTTCCTGCTCAGATCAACCCGTGGCTCCAGGAGCACCAGGAGATGATTAGCAGCTCTGACAGCTGGAGGGCGGGGGCCCGGTCGTGGCTGGCGGCGCCCTGCACCTACACCACCGCCAAGTGTCTGAGCAACCGCGTCCAGGCGCTGCAGGTTGGTCGGTCGCCACAGCGACGGTCTGGGGCCCGCTTAACCTGGATGGCATCGCAACCAGCAGCTTTGCTGAATCAGCCATTTTCTGGCCCTTCAGAGGGTGCTGGACGACTCGGCGCGGATCCGGTCGGCCCTGCAGGGTTTCGGCGCCGTTCTGAAGGAAATGTCGCAGGTTTGTGACGTCACGGCTCTGCAGGAGCAGCTGCTCGCCGCCAACAGCCGAGTGGCCCAGGTCGAAGACGGGTTCAGGGCTCCTCTGTCCGAGCTGCAGCAGGCCGTCGCCGTGAGTCCTTCGGCTCCAGAGATCGCCGCTGTCTCCGGTCCAGGTCGGTAAATACCCAGAGGCGTTGTTTTTCTCCTTTAGAAGGTGGAAAACATCGAGAAAGAGGTGAGGCAGCTGGAACAGGACGTGGCTGAGATCAAAAAGTTGGTGGTGTCACCAGAGAGCTGCCCCAGCCCCCGAAAACAAAGATTCCAGGTAGAACCTCCATCTGTCCGTGGAAAAACCGGTTTGTAAAGCGCTGAGGCTGAACGTGTGTTCAGATGGTGGAGCAGAGGGTCCGGTCCATGAAGACCACCGTGGCTCAGATCCAGAGGTGCAAACCAGGCCTTGGCCTTCCTGGGAACGCCGAGGAGACCCTGACCGTCTTCGCTGTGGTCAACCAGCTCCAGACTCTACTGCTGGACCTGGAGAAGGTCCGACGCTCAGATCAGCCTCGTCCATTAAAATCCGTTTCTAACCTCAGCGTCTCTGCAGAAAGTCCCGGCTCTGTTCACCCAGGAGCCCCTGAAACCGGCCCAGTCCAGGGTTGTGACAGCCGAGCCGCCGGGTTCTGATCCAAACCCAGAGTCCTCACAGCTGGAGGCGGAGGTCAGTTCCATCTGGTTTTCCTGGGCCGTTGGGTTATTATTGGCGTTTCATTCTGAAACTACGCAGACGATTATAAAGGGAAAGAATTCAGGACCGTGGCTTCGGGACCCACAACTGAATCCCTCTGAGCTGCTGGTCAGAGGCTGAAGCTCCTCCTCTGGTTCTGGGTGAAGACATTTCCATGTCAGCAGGAAGCTGGAGACTGGGGGGGGGGGTTGGACGGTAACTGGTCACCATCACGTCGGTTCCAGAAGACTCATTCTGTCCTTCTCCTCCGTCAGGTCGGTGCTGCTGTTGCTCAGACAGGTGCGCGCACACAGGTGAGTCACATGTCAGCCTCATCTTCATCCCCTTTGGGGTTTGTTCCTGATCCGTCCGATGTTCTTCAGGACGTTGAGGAGCTCGCTGAGGCAGGACCGCCCGAGGCTCCTCCAGAACCGTGGGGTCCGGTCAGAACCCAGGCTCGGCCTGACAGCATGGTAAAAACCCACTCTGCCGATCAGCCCTCCAAACCCGCCTCTGGAGCCCAGCAGAGATGCCTGATCTCCTAGAGCTAGTCTAGAACTTCTTCACGCTTCCAGCTTCTTCTAGAGCTCTGGAGCGAGCCCAGCTTCCCCAACTTCCCCAAGAAGCCAGATGAATAGATTTTTCTAGATCCATCCCTCTCCTCCAAACCCTTTCTTGCAGGAACTCTAGAAGGACCCAGCCTGACTGCTCCTCTAGAAGCAAGCCCTAATTTCATGCACCTCCTGTGGTCTATTTGAGATCTTTAACTCTGAAGCCACCCCAGAGTTCTGGACCCTACAGTCCACTCTGGACTAGTGGTGAAGAAGTTTACGGGGAATCAGATGTTCCTTTTAAACTGGACTCCAGAGACTCTTTATTCAGAAAGTCAAGCCCAGAACTCTGAGCTCCTAACCTCAGAGGTCCACGACTGAACCGGGTCAGCTCTAGAAAGCGGTCTTCTGGAGGCTCGGCTGCTTCGGTCCTGGTCCTCTGTGAATCTTTAATAATTAAAACCCTAAAGCGGGCTCCCAGCAGAGCTTTGTGTCTTCCAGAACTCACCTCTAGCCCCTAATCTCTTCTAGAATGTGAATGTGTTTTCCTTTGGTTTCTCTTCTTCTGGATTCAACTCTAACTTTCCGGTTTTCTTCAGGATCTCAAACGTCACATTTATCCTAAACGTGTGCTCCTCCAACCAGACTCGCCTTCTTACCTCTGAGACCTTAGCAGTACCTGTGATACAGTAGCAGCAGGTTCTGGATCCGGATCCGGTTCTGGTTCCTCCAGGACCGGATCTCGGTGCATTTACATGGCTGCTTCGCTTCCAGCCCTTCGGGGATCTTCTGTTTACGCTCCTCATGTCCTCCTTTTCTGGACGCTGATCTTAAGCTACCGTTTCTGGTTGTTTACGCCTTCCATGGACGTGCGGTCGCCACGGTGACGGCGCACTGGCTTGGAGCCGTCTGGAATTAGCTTTTGCGCCAACCGTTCGTTGACCTCTTTCTAATGTCTTTTAGAGGATCTGCTGAGTAGAGTCTTCATTTTCAGATGCTTCTTCTGCCTCGTCTTTGATTGATGAGCTCATTAATGTCGCCTAAGTCGTTAAAATGGTCGATCGGCCATGAAAATGCTCTGGTTTGACATGAATAACACTGATGTTGGCAGGTGGAAACTGCACATTTCCTTGAGCTCAGATTCTGCAGAACTCTGCGTGTGGAGTTCAGAGAAGTCTGCTTTCACCTGGCAGCAGCAGACCTGAGGTTCTTGGCATGAACTGTACTTGTACTTTGTTCCACCTTTTTTCCTTTCTGTCTAAACCAGCACGTGATCTGAATAAATCCAGTGATCCACTCCTCCGCCTCCGTGTCTGTGTCAGAGTCATACAAACTGAGACCCAGAAAGAAATCCTGCATGGCTCCAGAACACAAGCAGACCTAATCCTCTAATGTTGGATCCAGTTTTAAATTAACTCACTGACACTAAAGTTGGATTATTGGTTGGTTGGTTGGTTGGTTGGTTGCTCAAAAACTGACTCAAACTTGACGTGGCTGCATTTGTTTAACTCCAGTAGTAATTTTTAAATTGGATTTTTGTAGCTCAAGATTCTTGTCCAGGTCAGGGCTCCTCAAAGAAAACAAAACTTAGATTAGAAATTAAAATACATTTAAGATGCAGGTCTAGATCAATCTGCACTTTGGACAGTTGAGTAATAAAATAAGCTCACTGGAATCAGTCCAAAGCTGTCAAGGTCCAGAGATTCTTAAAACAGCAAAACGGAACCTCAAAGCCAGGATTAAAATTTAAAGTTAATTTTAATCAATCTGGATTAATCAGTTGTGGAAAAAAAAAAAAACACTTGATGGAATTCTGGTTCCTCCCTTTTGCTTCACTGTTTTTTTGACTCAGTGTTCACATCCCGGTCAGGCTGAAACGGGGTCATTTGTGGTTTTATACAAATAAAACAAAGCTTTAAATAACAAACGGGAAAATGCAGGAAAAATAATGCAGAATAAAACGGAAACATTTGTAAAAATCATTAAAACGCGGAGAGTTTCTCTCATTTGTTCATTTAAAAACTCTTTCCCAGTTTCTTGAGTCTTCTTCGTGCGCAGGTCAACGCACGTGCGTTCGGGTTAAATCGGTCGAGTTCGGCCTCGTTCGGCTTCGGCCCTGAAACAGCTCGTCTCCCTCCGCCGCTCCAGGAAGTAAATAATCCCTCAGCAGGTGGGCGGAGCCGAGAGGCTGAAGCAGACTTGTGGCTTTGCCACCTGTTCAGGTAGAGTCAACAGGAGGAAAAGCCAACGTTGCTCTCTTTCCGCCCGCTGGCGCGCGTCGTCTTCCCGCTCCGGACCGCAGCGCGTCGCCTCAGCCGCTGTGTTGTGTTTATGTCCAGAACCAGAACCGGAACCGGAGCCAGAACCCGGAGCTGGGCGGCGGAGAGCCCGGTGTCCATGAGCAGCTGGAGCAGCTGGAGCAGCGGCTGCTGGAAGCCCAGAGGTACCTGACAGCCGCGGGTTCCGGCGCCATGCAGCGGGACGCCATCGAGGGCCGCCTGCTCACCTGCCAGGTAAGCCCCACCCACGCGGACAGGTGGGTGTCATCGGCAGCGGGGCACCTTTTTAAGTTGGGCCTGAAGTGAAAAATTATGCCCATATTTCAAAGAGGTTTGTCCAGTTTTTGATGAAAATTAAAACGTGAGACAAACGGTAAGCAATTCTTCTTCTTTTCTTCTTCTTTTTCTTTTTACGTGCCGCCGAGCGCAGGTGTGACCCACGTGACCGGCTGTGTCACGATGTGATGTCACCTGTTCCATAAAGGCTTGTGTTCCTCTGCAGGAGATCTTCCTGCAGATAGAGCAGAAGGTGTCGGCCCTCGGCCTGACCTCTGACCTGCAGCAGCAGCAGCTGGAGGAACTGGGAGCTGTGGGATCCCAGTTGGAGCTGCTGAAGGCCGACCTGCTCAGCGTCCAGCAGCAGCTGCAGCAGCGGCGCAGCCAAGCGCAGAGGCCCGACCCCCAGCCAGAGCGCCCCCTGGCGGCCAGGCTGCAGCGCAGCAGCAGCTTTCAGGAGGTTTTCTCATCGCCAAGAAACAAGCTGCTGAGACAGAGCAGCCTGCAGCAGCAGAAGGTCAACCACGCGCGTTTAGTCTTGCTTCTTGTTGTCGTCTTTGTGCTTGTTGCCTGTTTGTGTTGTTCTTGTGTGTGTTCTCAGTTCAAAACAGCCTTCCTACTTTTAACCGTTTAGTTGTGGCGCTCGTCCATCGGGGGGCGCTGTTCTCCCGTCCACCGGCGCCGGGGCTCCGGTCTGTCCTGCCGCTGCTGGTCAGCGGGGCCGAGGCCACAGGGAATGTGGGAATGTGGGAATGAGGGAATGTGGGAATGTGGTCCCGGCCGCCGCGGTGCCGCAGCACCGTCCCCACCGCCGCTCCGGGCTGACTCGCGCGTTTGTCCCGCAGGAGCTGGAGCTGCAGCTGAGCGAGCAGCGAGGGCTGACCCGGGCCCTCGCCCTGCAGGGCCGCACGGCTCGCCTCTGCAGCCCGCCGCCGGAGGAGCCGCCCCAGGCGTTGCCACGGTAATGAGCAGTTGTCCTGAATCAACAGGGAAAATTAAGAATGAAGGTATTGTCATGTCCGTCTTCCCGTAGCCCCGCCCCTTCCGGTGACCCGGACCCGTGGTCGGAGCTTCACCATCAGTTTCTCACGTTGGAGAAAAACTGGCTGCTTCCTCCCTCCGAGGTGACACCTCATCATCAATTTTCAGGCAGCGGGAGAAAAAAGAGCATTTTGATTATCACCTCCGGGAGCAGGAGGAGCCCTGTTGTATCTGCGGTGCTACGGGGCCCCCTGCTGGGCCTCAGGAAGCCCGTTACCCTGACGACGCTCTCCCTCCGAAGGTGGCAGACTCATTCAGCGCTGATGGAGGAGCCCAGCGAGGGAGCGAAGCGCAGACGGTGGAGGAGCTGCAGGACCTCATCACACACCTGAGGGGGCTGAGAGCAGCGGCGGCAGAGAGTCAGGTGATCGCGCAGTCAGGTGACCGGGAGGTCAGTCGGGTGACCGGGAGGTCAGTCAGGTGACCGGGGGCTCAGTCGGGTGACCGGGGGCTCAGTCGGGTGACCGGGGGCTCAGTCAGGTGACCAGCCTTTGATTGGAGCAGCCACCATTCAGTCATCATTTCGATGAGT
>CAAE01014728.1:120430-132904 GCA_000180735.1 Tetraodon nigroviridis
TCCAGGTGAGCTCGGCTTACCTGTCCTCCTCCATCCAGGTGAGCTCGGCTTACCTGTCCTCCTCCATCCAGGTGAGCTCGGCTTACCTGTCCTCCTCCATCCAGGTGAGCTCGGCTTACCTGTCCTCCTCCTTCACCCATCAGGCGTCGCAGCTGCAGGTGGGCTTCCTTCGGTGACCCGTCCTCAGGTTTCTGCTCAGAAATAACCGGCCCATATTCACGTAGCTCCCCGTCCGTGTGTCCGACTGTCAGGAGGAGCTGGAACCTCAGCCGGGTGTCTGCTGCCATGGCGACCAGGTGAGGAGCGGCTCAGAGCTTCAGTCCCATCTCCAGCAGCTGGTCCGCGGCCTGAAGGACCTGCTCGCTCTGGGACGTGAGCGTCTGGCGGCGGGTCCTGAGGAGGAGCTCCGCGACAGGGCTCGTCTGGCGCAGCGGCGCAGCGGTCACATGGTCCGTCGGAGCGTCTCCAATTCCACCGCCATCCCAGAATCACCAAAATGATGCAGAAATATCTCTGTTGCTCAGAGAGTTCCTCCAGTTCCTGGACCATCGTTTCAGGGTCCTGCAGTACCTGAGCCAGAGGGTCCCGGAGAGCGCCCCCCAGGGGTGGGAGGGTGCTTTGGCAGGTCTGCAGGACGAGGTCACTCAGCTGCAGCAGCGCGGCTTGGAAAAGGTGACCACGATGGAGAGAATACTGGAGGTACGCGGTAAAAGTCCAAAAAGGAGCAACTCCCAGGCTGATTGGAGGGTTTAGGCTCAACTCTGAATCCAAAAGCACCAACTCTGACCGTTTATGATAGAATTAGCAATTGTTAGCTTGAAATCCTGCCAAACTAGACGAACGCACAAGCTAATCATGCTAGAGCTAGCCTGTTAGCATGTCAGACTGATGACGGATGCGCTGGGCCACCCTCAGGTGTGGTCCCAGTGGGACGAGGACAGCGCCTGGACACACTCCCTGCTCACAACCTTCCAGACGTCATTTCCCAGGAGGCACCAGGAGGAAGATTCCGAGGAGCAGATATCAAAGAAGCTCTCGGCCTACCAGGTGAGAGGCGCGTTTCTGCCAGCCTTTTATGGAACCTTTCCAGCTCATCAGGGCGCCGGCCCCGTCGGAACGCTAATCCAGACCAAACTGGTTAAATGGGTTGTTTTCTGAGGGGGAACACGATGTTCTGCGCTTGCCGTCTAAGTTGTTAGCATGAGCGGAGCGCTGCAGCTAGTTTTTATTTTGGTCGATGTTCCCTGTTGCTCTAATTAGGGAGCAGATTTGAGTTGTATTTATCTGAAAGTCTGAAAGCTCGGGGCTTCAGCGCCTCGTCCTTGGCTTCATGTTGAGCTTACTGCTAGCGGTCAGCCTAGTATGCTAACGTCTCCGTGAATCTAGCTTTAGCCGTTCCTGTCTTGGCGTCTGCAGAACTCAAATCGTAATCGTTTCTGACAGGAAATCTGCAGAGTACTGGAGAACAACCGGGCTCGGTTGGGTCGGATGCTGGAGGCGGGGCTTTGGCTGCAGGAGGCGGGCTGTAGCGAGGTGGGCGTGTCAACCAACAACCTAAATGCTCGCTGGAAAACCTTGTACCAGACGTCGGAGCAGGAACACTCGCAGTTAGAGAAGAGGTGGAAGATGAGACGCAGGTGAGCAGGTGAACCTGCACCTTCTCATCGCCCACCTGAGGTCTGCTGACCTGGAGCCTTTTTCCCGCCTTAAAAACAGGTTTGATCGTGATTTTAATGCCTTGGTTGAGTGGATGGGCGGGGCCAGACAGGTGATTGACACATGGCCTCCGCTGGAGAAGGTGGATGTGGACCAGGTTCAGAAGCTCCTCGTCCAGTCCGTGGTGCGGACCCGTCGAACCCCAGCCAACCCCCAGGGGGCGTGGCCATGGTTAAGGTGGCGGTTCTGCTTCTCTGATCCCCGTTCAGGACCTGGCCAAAGACCTGGAGGCCAAATCTGGGCTGATGGCGGCCGTGGTCGGTGCCGGAGCTCAGATGGTTCAGCTCAGGGAGGAAGATGAAGGTGGAGAGAGCCCAGACTGGGCCCAGGCCCGCCTGCAGTCCCGGCTCAGACAGGTGGAGCTGGACTGGTCCCGTCTGCTGGCTGAGGTTCCTGCGTTCCGGACGGCCCTGACGGAGGTGAGGCCCCCGGCAGCCTGAGGGCGAGACCTTCCATCCTCATCCTGGTGGGCTTTGTCTCCTCAGCGCTGCGCCAAGAGCTCCAGCCAGCAGGAGGCGCTGCAGCGGCTGCAGACCTGGATGGACTCGGCTGAGACCCGACTGGAGGAGGTTCTGAGTCAGGCGGAGACCGGCGGGGCGGAGCCGAGCCGGCAGCTGAAGGAGTGCAGAGTAAAAAAAACACGACAGAATAAACAAACGGTGGAACAGAAGGTGGAGCAGGTGTTTATCTGCTCAGGACCTGCAGGCGGAGGCCGGCTCCCATCAGGCTCTGCTGGACCTGCTGGACCTGCTGGACCCGCCCCGCGGTACCGAGAGCGACCACAGGGGGCGCTGCGACCAGAACCAATTTGCGGAGCAGCAGGGTCGTTTGACCCAGAGGTGGTTCCGCCTGCAGGCCGCGCTCAACCGCCAGGTGAGAGAACCTGAGCTCGCTTGGTTCCGACTCTTCATCTCCACAGAAACGGAGCAGAACCTTCAGGGTGTGTCCTCCTCAGGTCCAGGAGGTGCAGCAGGAGCTGAGGAGCAGAGCTGAGCAGGAGGTCCGGCTGCAGCAGATCAGCTGCTGGATCTCCCGCCAGAACCGCTGGATCCACGCGGCCAGAACCCCCAGCAGCAGGGCGGAGCTCCGGCGGAGCAGAGCAGCCTGCCAGGTCAGAGGTCACGTGACCGGGCGGCGTGTGTGGGCGTCCCAGGAAATCAGACTCACCTGTGTGCACGTGTGTGTGTGTGCGCGCACGTCTGCGCGTGTGTCTGCGTGTGTGTCTGTGCACGTGTGTGTGTGTGCGTGCGTGCTCTCAGGCTCTGCTGCTGGAGGTCGGGCAGAAGCGTGATCTTCTCCGGGGGTTCTCGGGCCGGACCAGCCCCGATGCGGTCCCTCAGGCCCAGATGCTGGTCCAGATGTGTGAGGACCTCGGCTCCCAGGTCCACCCGTCTGTCCCTTGTTCTGCTTTGATCTTCTGTCCTCCGGACTGACTGACCTGGTCTCGGTGCAGGCGGCGGCGGCTGAGCGGGAGCTGGCGGCGGCGCAGCCGCTGTGGGACCATCTGGAGGCGGAGCTGAGTCGTCTGGCGAGGAAGACGAGCAGAACCCGCCAGAGTCTGGCTCTCCATCAGCCTCAGGTCTGCCTGCAGGCCCACGCCGATCTCCACCAGCAGCTGCAGGTGGGCGCCGGCAGCCGTCCTGCTCAGCCAGTCACCTGACCTAGGCTCCGCCCAGTGATCCATCCCTGTTGTCCTTCGTCCAGCGTCTTCACCAGGAGACGTCCTCGCTGTCCTCGGACTGGGACCAGCTGGGCGGGGCCGTCCCCGCCCTCGGCGGCGTCCTCGGCCCCGCTGCCGCCGGCCTCCTGGCCGAGCGAGTGGACAAGGAGAGAGACAGGTGGGACGCAGGTGTCCCCCCGTCCTGCTCAGTGGACCGAGCGCTCCATCGGCGTCTGTGCTCCCGCAGGTGGAGCGCGCTGGGCGAGGAGCTGCGGCGGCGGCTGCAGAGGAGCCGCCTCCTCCTGCAGGTCTGGGAGGAGCACCGCGGGCGAGCGGCCGCATGGACCCGCAGGCTGCGGACGCTCCAGGCGGACGCCGCGGCGACCGTGGGCGGAGCGCCGGCCGACGGCGCCGAGGAGCAGACGGCGGCCAGGATCCGACAGGTGGAGGTAGGAAGGCGGAGGCGGGGTGGCGCTCGCTGACCGGATCAGCTGTTTCCCACCTCCGCTCGTGACCCCACCAGGAGCTGCTGCGGACGGCCGACCTTCTGCAGTCCGACCTGCAGGAGGCGCTGGAGGCCTCGCGGACCCTGACCGACCTGCTGGAGCCTCCAGCCGCCAGTTTGGTCCAATCGGAGCTGCGCCTGTGGTCACGTGACCTCCAGGAGACCAGCTGGAACCTGAACCTGGAGCTGGGTCAGCTGCAGGTTCGCACAGACCATCACGCTTGCGCCTCTTTATCTCAGATTTAGAAGACAAAAGAGAAATAAATAGTAACGGCTCATTTCACGCCTAAAAGCTCACTGACCTACTAAAGACACACCGCTCTGTGTTCCTGTGTGTGTGCGCGCACGTGCAGGAGGAGCTGCAGCGGCTGCAGGAGCTCTCTGCCGCGCTGGCGTCTCTGGAGGAGCACCTGCGCGTGTGGCAGCAGCGTCTGCAGGTTCAGGCTGATCCGCAGGTGAGTTGGTTCATTCTCAGGCTTCTGATGTTCAACCGCTGACCAAACGCTCCAAGTTAGACGTTTTTATTTGATTCCCAGAATTCTCCAAAGGTTTTCGTGTTCAAGTTAATGGAAATGATTCAGTAGATTCTGATAAACCACGTGACTATCAATCTTTTTCTTCTTGCTCTCTGTCTTTAATTAAAAGTCCTGTTTTCCTTCTCATCCTGGTCGTTGATAAAAGTGGGTCTCACCTGGTTTAAGCTGCTTGGCTGTGATTGGCTGCTGTGATGTCATAGCCCCGCCCCCCAGACAGACGAACGTCTCCATCTGTTCCCAGTCTGACCTCCTGCAGCCGTGCGGCCTGTCGGCTGACCTGGACGTGTTGAACGAGCTGAGCCGCGGCGTGACGCTGGGCGACGCTGCAGCTCGCCGCCTGCAGCGCCTGGACCGCTGCTGGGCCGCCGCCGCCAGCCAGGCTGAGGAGACCTGCAGGTCAGACCGCGGGGCCTCGGTTACCGGGTTTGCCGTCAGCATCAGGGGGTCAAGTAGCACCGAGCCAAGATGGCCGAACGTGAGGTTGCGGCGGGTGTTTTTGTTGCACCTGTGCCGGCCGCCAGGGGGCGCTCTCGCCGCTTTCCACTGAAACTGATCAGAACAACCTGAAGTTTTTCACGCTTTAAACCCACCTGACCCAAATCAAACATCCAGAATTGAATCTGCCGACCACAGCAATGTGAGTGCTAAAGTGCTAACTGCTAAAGTCCGGTTGGGTCTGCAGCGAGCTGCAGACGGAGGCGCTGAGGCAGCAGAGTTTCCAGCAGAAGTGCCAGAGCTGGATGTCCTTCCTGCAGCGGATGGAGGACAGTCTCGCCGTCGACATCGCCGCGTCCTACGCCGGCCTCAGACAGCAGCTCTGCACACACAAGGTGACAAATGTCCCGACAAAGCCCTCCCGTGGCTAACGGACAGCGCTAACGGGGGCCTGCTGCTGCAGAGGTTCCAGACGGAGCTCTCCATCGGCCACCAGATCCTCCACTCGGTCATCGCCGAAGCGCTCCATCTGCTGCAGAGAGGAGAGGTGGACGACAGGTAGCTGCGCGCTAGCTCAGCCAGCTCAGCCGCTTTGGGCCGTTTGTTGGTGGTTGAGAGTGTGTCTGGCGTTTGCAGAAGCGGATTCATCCTGAAGCTGGCTCACCTGCGGGAGCACTGGCAGGGCGTGGTGCAGCGGGCCGACCAGCGGCGCTCCCTGGTGGAGGGGCTGGTGAAGCACTGGCACGCGTACAGCCGCGGCCTGAAGAAGCTGCAGCGCTTCCTGACGGACACCAAGCTGCTCCTGCCACCGGCCGGACCGGCCCGCTGCAGCCTGCAGCAGCTCCAGCGGAGCCTCCAGGACCTCCAGGTGGGACCTGGAACGCCTGGAACTGTCCCGCTTTGATTCCATCTGGGGTTGCTTCCACCGCTGATGACGTTAGCTTACAGCTTCTCTCCCGTTTGATCTTTGAAAAGATTGAATCCTCCTGGTTGATGATAAACCCAGAAACCCAGAGTCTGAGGCCAAATATTCCACCTAGAGAAGAACAATGAAGACAAAAGTCCAAATGAATCCAGAATTCATGTCTAAATTGGGAAAAAAGTCTCAGGTTCAAACAATTAGGAAAGTTCAGGTTTTTACGAAGAGAAATACTTCAGGGAAATGACACGTTGGTGATGACCTGGGAGGTTTGAAGCCGGTGTTGAAGTGAAACCCCTGTTTGGTTCTGCTCAGCGCGCCGAGCTGCAGTTCCAGCGCCATCAGGCCGGGTTCGTCCACACTCTGGACCTGGGCCGGCAGCTCTTCGCCATGGCCGACCAGCAGACCCAGGAGCAGCTCCAGGCCGACCTGGGGAGCCTGCAGGAGGACTGGGACAAGCTCCAGAACCTGCTGGGCCGGAGGACGGCGCTGACCCAGACCCTCATCAAGGTGACGTAACATCGGTCCGGGTCCGGGCTCAGGACCCGTTGACTTCAGGTTGAAAAGCAGCTCTTGATGAGCAAACGTCTCCGTCTGTCTGTTAATCCAATCTGCGCTGATCAAACCCAGCTCAGCGGCGGGTTGGCTCGTCTCTCAGCCAATCAGCTGCGGCCCGGCCGGTCAAATGTGCTCTGGTTGGTGTGTGTCTGTCAGAAGTGGCGGCGCTGCGAGGACAGACTGACGGACAGCAGGACCAGGCTGGAGGACCTGAAGACCAGACTCGACCAGTCGATGCCAGAGAGCGAGGAGGCGCCGCAGAGCCGACCCCATCAGGTACCCGTCTGGACCCGAAAGGGCCCGGAGACCAGCAGAGCTGAGGAGCAGGTCAGGGGTGGTTCCGAGGACGGACCCCGTCCTTCAGGGCTAACTCACAAAGCTCCGCCCCCGCAGTGACGTTAGAACCAATCACCAGAAACCTTTGAGATCAACAAGTCCCGTCTAAAAACTGGTGGTTTTTTTTTCATTGGAAGCTCGGCCACACGTGAAGATCTCGTTCGTGTGTTTGGGTCCATAAATACTGAGACGAGTATTCAGACTCAGAACGTTTGAAGGATCTGTGTTCCATTTATTCTCTAAGGTTTAGTTTTAAATCAAAGTCCACATGAAGTGACCCGTGAAGGTTTGTCTCCGCTCATCATGTGACCCGTTTCAGCCTTCACCCCTCCCCCACACCCAGCCCCGCCCCAGCCCCTCCCATAGCCCCGCCCCCAGTCCGCCGCTCTTAATCCTCTCGGGTGGAGAAGGAGGCAGAGATGAGCGGAGGAGGAGAGGGTGCAGACGTGAGGACGTAGCGGGGGAGCGGGCGTCTGTCGTCGTGGTGACCGCCGCCCTGTTATGGTATGCAGGAGAACGAGGACCCGCTGGAGGACTGGGCCCAGAGCCTGACGGAGCTCAGCGCCATGAAGACGGACCTGTCGCAGTACATCATCCCCGAGGACATCCTGCTGCTGCAGGAGCAGGTGGAGCACCTCCACTGCCAGTGGGAGGAGCTTTGTCTGAAGGTGAGTCGTCAGCCAATCAGCCGCCGCCCTGCTCCGTGGTCCTTGCTGAGGAACTTTTAGGGCGGGTCTGTGTCCCCCCTGAGCTAAAGGTTGACCTCTGGAGCCAAACTGGGCCCAGACAGGAACCTTTCCAGGAACTGCTGGTGGAACGTTGGAGGGGTTCTCCACAGAACCTCCAGCTTTGGGTTAAACCAGCTGTGATTGGCCTGACGCTCCTCTCCTGTCCAGGTGTCGCTGCGGAAGCAGGAGGTCGCTGACCGCCTCAACGCCTGGCTCATCTTCCACCAGAAGAACAAGGAGCTGTGTGACTGGCTGACGCAGATGGAGAACAAGGTGGCCCTCAGCTCGGACCTGAACATCGAGGAGATGGTGGAGAAACTGAAGAAGGTAAAAGTACCACAAAGAAGCTTTAGGAACCTTCTGGAACCACAGGGACGTTCTGGTCCTGCTGATGTTCAGATGTTTGTGCGACTGCCTCCGGTTCAGTGTTGGAGGTGGGTGGAGGTTCCTCGGGGATCAGGCTCCAGGAACTGCTCTCCTGCAGGTCTGGAACCGGTCCTGCTGAGGTTCCCCTGCTGGTTCCTGGAGGTCTGATCCTCTCTCTCTCTCCTGTCCAGGACTGCATGGAGGAGATCAACCTGTTCAGCGAGAACAAGACGCACCTGAAGCAGCTGGGAGAGCAGCTGATCAGCGCCAGCAACCGGACCAAGGAGACGGAGGTCAACGCCAAGCTGAAGGACGTGAGCGAGCGCTGGCAGCACCTGTTCCACCACGTGGAGGCCAGGTGAGGACCTGCAGGGGCCTCTGGGAGAACCTCCGCTCCAGACTGGTCTGCTGGAGAAGCTTCACAGCTGAGTTCTCCGGTTCTCCGCTTTGATGCTGACAGCTGTGATTCTGCAGCTGCAGATTAAAGCAAAAAGCCTCCGAGGTTCTTTAATCCAGGAAAGATTAAAGCCAGCAGAGAACATGTCTGTTTACCAGCGCAGGAGGCGGAACCCTGCGCTGTGATTGGCTACAGGCAGAACCCTGCGCTGTGATTGGCTACAGGCAGAACCCTGCGCTGTGATTGGCTACAGGCGGAACGCGGTGCCACCCGGTGGCTGGTGCTCAGATCAGATTATTGATACCTGATTTTCCTTCGTGGTTCTGGTGGATCCGGGTCACATCTGAGTCTCACTGAGTTCTGGAAGGTTAAACCTGTCCTGGGGGGGCGGGGCTTAGAGAGCCATATGGTGCCTGGATGGAGTGCTGGTCTGAAGGTTGTTTACAGTAGCCATGGCAACAGCTACATTCATGTCAAATGCCTGCCCCCCCGACCTCCTGGGGTTTCCTGGTTTGCGGTGAGCGACAGGTGGTTGTGACACAGGCGTCTCCCGTAGCAACAACAGCTCCAGCGGGTCGTGTGTGTAGGTGGAGCATGACACACCAGGGTGGATTACCCCCCCCTCACTGGTTAACGAGGTTAAGCTCGTTAATGAGCTGCCGGCTGATGGAATGTTTGTCTGTTACAGAGAAAGTAAACCTTTTCTTTCTCTCCGGCCGTTAGGTCGGACTCAGATTCTGATTGGTCGTTACTGAGGGTGCTAGCTAGCTCTTTGTTAGCGCTAATTCAGCTCACATTTAGGACAAACGGATGATAAAAGATGAATGAGTGTGATGTCCCACCATGACCGGGCAGGTGGGGACGTAAATATTATTATTAGAAGGATGAAGGTTCAGAAGAACATTAACGTCTCAGCTAGTTTAGCCTAAAAAACTCTCCAGGACCTCCTGTCCTCCACCAGAACATCCAGGACCAGCTCCAGGACCTGGTCCAGGACCTGGTCCAGGACCTGGTCCAGGACCTGGTCCAGACCCCAGCGAGCCTCCCGGCTGAGGGATTAGATGAGTTGACTCTGACTCTCCACCAGCTTTTGTCCTCCAAACAAACCGTGCACCTCGTCACCGGCCCAGCAGCTGCCGCCTGCTGACACGGGCCTTTGTGCCGGCGGTCGTCGACCCCGGGGGAGGGAGGCCACGCCCCTTCGCCGTTTGTGTCACTGAGATACGCGTGAGGCAGATGCTTGTTGTCCACACGCTAATTTAAAAAGCTTTTACCAAAGATTGAGTTTAGTGTGTGTGTGTGTGTGTGTGTGTGTGTGTGTGTGTGTGTGTGTGTGTGTGTGTGTGTGTCTGCTGCCACTCAGCAAATGGGCAAACACGTCTGCAGTTTTCTCCAGGCCTGTAGGGGGAGCTCTGAGCGTGGAACAAACAGTGAGGTTGCAGTTTCACAGCAGAGCTCTTGGTAGCGCGTCAGCGAAGCTAATGTTGGCGTTTCCAGGCGAACTTGTCCCGCTGGACTTTTTCAGACTTCTTCCTCCACCTGTTTGCTTTGCTGACCTAAGGCGGGTTTATAGAAACAGTAGAAGAAGGGGCAGATGGGGGACTGCAGCCCGGGGCCCCCTGCTGGCTCCGTGTGCGTCTGCGTTCTTCTCAGCAGGAAGGGGGGCCGAAATGAGCTTCTGACTCTTTGTTAGCTTTGTTTTTAGCCTCGATCGTAAAGTGACGTCAGAGGCGAAACATTCGCCAAAGAAAAGGTTTCGACAGAAATAAATTAAAATGTTTCAAACGGATGAAAGAGGTCAAAAGCTGCTCGTTGTTTTGTCTCCCTCTACAGGCGACGGTTGGTTTCCGCAGGCTTTAATTTTTTCTGTTTTGCGTTGAATTCTAAACGGTGAAGGGTGAACGAGCACCATCCTCCTGCTGGGGGGCTGAACTGGAATGCAGCGTCTCCCAGTCTGATTTAGGTCAGTGGGAGCGGAGGGGGAGGGGCCTCGCCGGTGGGGGCGTGGCAGAAGCGGGTGGACGGCGTCCGTCCGAAAACCTCCTGGTTGCTGTGGCGCAGCCAAGTTAGGTCACGTGACCTCCGTGTCGTTTCAGGGTGAGGAAGCTGAGGGAGACGCTGGCGGCGGTGCAGCAGCTCGACAAGAACATGAGCAACCTGCGGACCTGGCTGGCCCGCGTGGAGGCGGAGCTCGCCGAGCCGCCGGCGTACCAGGTCTGCCACGCCGACGAGATCCAGAGGAAACTGACGGAGCAGCAGGTGCACTTCCGGCTTCGCTCGCGCCTCCGTGACGAGAAAAAAATGTTTGACAGCTCAGAAACTAGCTAGGAAGAGCAGAGCCGCAGGGTCCCAGCTCAGAGCGCCGAGAGGCCGCCATCGGACGACCAGTGCGAGCAGCACGGCGGCAGCGCTCCCCGTCGCTCCTCCGGAGGCAGGAACAGGGAACCTTTGCTAGGTTGGCTGCTGAAGAAGAAGAAGAAGATTTATCAGTTGGCTGTTCTCAGAGCTACAGAAATATTTGCAAAGAAAACGTGAAGCTGCAACTAAAGAGGAGGAGGCTTTCAGCGGTTACCGCGGCAACCCCGAGAGGCCAGCGGGGTCGTTGAGGAAGGTGGGCTGAGGCCACGACGTGGTCCTAGCGAGCGTGTGTGTCCTCAGGAGCTTCAGCGGGACGTGGAGCAGCACGCCGAGGGCGTGGCGGCGGTTGTGACGCTCTGCCGCCTCCTGCTGCACGACGCCGACCCGTGCGGCAGCGACGCCCAGGACGACTCCATCCAGCAGACCACCCGGAGCCTGGAGCAGCGCTGGAGGAACATCTGCGCCAGGTCGGCCGAGCGGGGGATGAGGTGAGGTCACGTGACCGCCCCGGCCAGCCTTCGCCCGGGAGGTCACCTGACTCGGGCGTCTTTGATGCGGCCAGGATCGAGGAGACGTGGCGTCTCTGGTCCAAGTTCCTGGACGACCACGCCAGCTTCGAAGGCTGGCTGAGCGGCGCCGAGCAGACCGCCGCCCGGCCCGAGTCGGCCCAGGTCCTCTACACCGCCGCCAAGGAGGAGCTGAAGAGGTTCGAGGTCAGTCGGAGCGGCTGTGATCTCCAGGTTCTCCCGCCCAGCTTTTGATGCAGCTCTGGATTAGCCGTCCAGATTAGCGTCAGGATAATCTGGGCGGTGTTAGCTAAGCACGCCGCCGCACCGGTGCCCCACATGCTAACTGGCGATACTGGGTCAGGAGGGTAACGGGACTGGTTCCGCTGGAGCAGCCGGTCTCAGACGGGTTCTGGTCCCGGCAGGCCTTCCAGCGGCAGGTCCAGGAGCGCCTGACCCAGCTGGAGCTGCTGAACAAGCGCTACCGCCGCCTGGCCCGGGAGAACCGCACCGACGCCGCCGGCGCCCTGAGGCAGATGGTCCAGGACGGGAACCGGAGGTGGGACGGCCTGCAGAGGAGGGTGGCCGCCATCGTCCGCCGGCTCAGGGTGAGACGCTGGTGACGCCACAGCCGGTCATGTGATCGCTGGTCGGCCCCACCCCTTCAGACGATGCTCAGATACCCTGGTCGGGTTTTCATGAGTTCCTAGTGCGGCTTTGTTCGTTTTTATTAGTTTTGGGGGTTTTATTTAGTTTTAGTTTCGTTTTTGCTTTTAGACTTTTAGTTTTTTTTATACTTTGACTAATTATTATTTGTCATTTCTTATTCTAAACATTTTTGCTGTGATCACAACCCCCACAAGCGACCCTGCAGCCAACGAGCTGAAGACCCGAAGGAACAAAAGCACATTTATCAGCTCAGACTGGTGGAATCCGTCGGGTTTCTGCCAAACGAAAGCGCTTCAGCCAACAATTTCAGCTGCTTTCAGTTTAATTTACCTGCTTTTTAGTTTCCCTGTTTGAGTATCGGCTGGTTTTGGTCACCAATGACGACCTGGACGTGTGACGTTGCTCCCGCAGCACTTCACCTCCCAGCGGGAGGAGTTTGAGGCCGCCCGCGAGGGGATCCTGGTGTGGCTGACGGAGATGGACCTCCAGCTGACCGACGTGGAGCACTTCTCCGCCAGCGCCGTGCAGGACAAGATGAGGCAGCTGCAGGTGAGTCCAGCCGCCTGCCACGCCCCTCACGCCTCCTCTGGCCACGCCCCTCCGCCTGGGCCTCCTCACGCCTCCTCTGGCCACGCCCCCTCCGCAGGGCTTCCAGCAGGACATCGGCCTCAACGCCGACAGGCTGGACGCCCTGATCGTGGCGGGCGAGGCCCTGATCCAGAAGAGCGCCCCGCTGGACGCCGCCCTCATCGAGGACGAGCTGGAGGAGCTGCACCAGTACTGTC
>CAAE01014728.1:133284-175723 GCA_000180735.1 Tetraodon nigroviridis
CGCACGCACAGACACACACACACACACCTGCACGCACGCACGCACAGACACACACACACACACACACACACACACACCTGCACGCACGCACAGACACTGTTTTTTATTGATATTCACACCTGTTTATTGTCTTTATTTACATGCAGTACTTTTAAAATCATTGTAATCTGATTACATTTAACCTGCCGTTAACATTTTCGAGTAATTGAGTAAAAAGTCACATTTTAATTTCCTAGTTTGAGTACTTGTAATCCGATTACAGCACAGAAATGTTTTTTTCTCTCTCCAGGTTCTGGAGGAGCAGAGCCTGTCGGATCCGGAGGAGTCTCCTGGTACCACGACCTGGACGCAGGCGAGGAAGAGGAGGAGGAAGAGAGAGGAGGAGGAGGAGGCGTCCTCACCTGGGCAGCAGGTGGTCTGTCACCTGCTGGCTCCGCCCCCGGAGCATTCAGGCCGCGAGACCCCCGTCAGCGTGGACTCCATCCCGCTGGAGTGGGACCACACGGTGGACGTGGGCGGGTCTTCGCACGAGGACGACGATGAGGATGAAGAGGCCACGTTCTTCAGCGCCCTGTCAGGTGGGTGGAGTCACAGCCGCAGGGACGGGGAGTCAAGGGTAAAGGTCAAAGTTCGTAGTAGTAGAACTGAGTTAAGGTGGAGAAGATGAGGAGAATGTGTGGAGAACGTGTGCAGATGTTCTCCGAGCAGCAGCTGCTCACGTTCTCTCTCTTCCAGACGCGAAGGTCACTCAGAGTTTAGCGTCGCTGCGCGGCGCTACCATCAGAGCGGCGATGGCAGCCGCGGGTAGGCAGCATGAGGCCCGTCTCCTAGCAACCGCCCCACCTGCACCCGCTAACTGTGTTCTAACGCTTGTTGCACTCCTGACCCGCTTCGTTCCGACCTTCCTGATCCGCTAACTCGCCTGTCTGAGCACCGGCCACCTGACGCCACCTGGGACTCTGGCTCCGCCCCTTCTCTCTTCCTCTGCTTTATTTCTGACCCTTTTCCTCCTCAGTGAAGTCGGCCAGCGATCCGCCCGTCTGGCGCCGGCCGGTGGAGACGCCAGTCCCGGCAGAGCTGCAGCCGCAGGGCTACGTAAGAGCGCCAGGAAGCGTGTTTGGTGCTGAAAACCAGCGTTTCAGCCAAGCTTTGCCTCCAGGGGAAGCTGATGTCAGAGTGCAGCGGCAGCCTCGACCACGTGAGGAGGGTCACGCTGATCCTGAACGACCACCAGGAGCCCCAGGAGCCCGGCCTGGGCACCGGCGCCGCCGCGCAGACCAGCACCGGTACGACAGGAAGTCTCACTCTGAGCAGATCTCCACACCCCAAAAAAAACCCAAACCTGTAAAAAGGTGAAAAAAAGTTTCTTTTTTCGCCTGATTCGACGCGTCGCCGTGTCGCTCAGGTGTGATCGAGCGCTGGGAGCTGCTGCAGGCCCAGAGGTTGGAACGCGAGACCGACGTGCAGCGGGACCTCCAGCAGCGGCAGAAGCTGAACTCTGACCTCTGTGATGTCACTTCCTGGCTGGGCCGGGTGCTGCCGGAGCTGGAGCGGCTGCAGAGCTTCACGCCGGCGACCAGCATCCGAGACTTCAAAGTCAACATCCAGAAGCTGAAGGTCTGGATCCAGGAGCCCGGAGTTCCTCCAGAGGTTCCAGGTTTATCGGTTCTGGTTCTTGTTTCCGTGCAGGAGATGCAGAAAACCTTCGCCAGTTACAAATGTCTGATGATCTCCATCAACCTGAGTGGTCGCCACTTCCTGCGAGGCGACGGCGCCGAGCAGGCCGAGCTGCAGGACGCTCTGGGCTCGGCCAATCACAGCTGGACGCAGGCCTGCTGCAGCCTGGAGCGCTGGGAGCGGCGGCTGCACGGCGCCCTGCTGCAGTGTCAGGTCAGAAGGCGCATTTCAGGCGCCCAGATCAGCGAGCAGCGAGAACGCGGCGTCATGGTTTCTTCCTCCGCAGGAGTTTCACGAGACGCTGCACGCGCTGCTGCTGTGGCTGGCGCAGGCCGAGAGCAGGCTGGACGCCGTCAGAGCCGCCGGCCCGGCCACGCCCCGCTCCGTCCTGATGCAGCGGCGCCGTGCGCTGATGGTGAGAGCGCATCCTACCCTGGGTGGTACGTGGGGAGCATTTGGTTGCTGAGCGTGTGTGTCGCCCCCTGGTGGCAGGCACTGCAGGAGGAGCTGCAGGGGCGGCAGCAGCAGGTGACCTCGCTGCAGGAGATCTCCTCCCAGCTGCTCGTGGACGCCGCAGACGACGGCGTGGAGGCCAAGGAGAAGGTCCACGTCATCGCCAACAGGCTGCAGCTGCTGCTGCGGCGGGTCGACGCCGCCCTGCAGCGGCCATTGGTAGCCAACGCTCAGGCAGCAGCTCCGCCGCCCGGCGCCGGTCCCACCCACCTTTGTCTGTTCCAGGAAGTGGACTGCAGCCAATCAGAGGCAGCCGGGACTGAGGACGGCTGCACGCCCCAGGGTCCGGGGCTCCAGGTGTCTCCCAGCAGGTAAAGCTACGCACCTTTTGTGGCCGTGTGGTCGTGGTTAGCGTTGCCCTGACTGGGCGTGTCCTGCAGGGAGGCGCGTGCAGGTCCCGCCCCGCAGCGCTCCCTCTTCTCCCGGGCTCTGCGGGCGGCGTTCCCGCTCCAACTGCTCTTCCTGCTGCTGCTGCTTCTGGCCTGTTTGCTTCCGCTGTCCGAGGACGACTTCAGCTGCACGCTGGCCAACAACTACGCCCGCTCCTTCTACCCCACGCTGCGCTACACCAACGGACCGCCGCCCACGTGAGCGCCACCGCTCACTGATCTGTGGATGGAGCGTGACCTCTGACCTCTGGGCAGTCCATTTTCACTGTCTGTAGTTTTTTAGCGAGGCGCTCTGGAGGGTCTCCGGCCACCAGCGTCTCCTGTCTGACGCAGGAAAACCTGCGTTCGTGTGCGTTTGCGCGTCCCAGCTGGTTGGTGATTTTTACCTTGTGGTTTTTTTTTTTGTGACCTCGAGTGGAACCTGAAACAGAGAATCAAAGCTGAGCTGACAGGTGAGGCACCTGTCCCCGTCCTCAAGCTCCGCCCACCGTGACCTCTGGCCTCTGGCAGCGCTGCTTTGAACCAACGTGTGTGTAAAGCTGCTTTATTTTCTGATTTGATGGTTTGTTTGTCGCCGTCGGCCGATTGACAATAAACGGTTGATGGCCGGTAAAGCTGAACGCACGTGTTCATGCACGTACACACACGAGAGCACGGAGCACACTGACAGATCACATGACTGCGCTCACACAGCTGCGACCACGACGCAGCGCATGAGCATTTGAAAGGATTTCCTTCGCTTTGATTGTCTGATTTGAGCGTTGGCTTGGTTGGCGCGCACGTTTGGGATCATCCGGAGTGTTTGACCGCGTGGGCGGACCCGGACCCGGACCTGACCCGCACGCGCTGTCGTGGTCCGGCTGTGTGACCTCAGCTAACAGTCGCTTCCGTCCAAAAGGCCACAAACTGCGGTCGGTACAAAGACGTAGAAAAGTCCTGAAACACCAAACGTCCACAGAAGAAGAGGGCGGCCGCGGCGAGTGGACAGGCGCCCCAGCGGCGCCGATCAAAGCCGACAGCAGAGCCACGTTCACGGGGACAAACACGCAGAGCAAAGACGTGGGTGGAGCCTGGCTGGTGCTCACAGCCCTGTCGCCAAGCCCGTTTCCACGACGACGGGGCTGATGTAGCTGGGCGGTTCCGCCGACAGACGCTGGTCTCCGGCGCCCGGCGGCCACGAGGGCTGCGGGTCGAACCTGCGGAGGAGCAGAGTGAATTTCAGAATTTCAGTGGAAACAAACGTTCCATCATCGGAACGGCAGCCGCCTGCTCCAGGAGCAGTTTTCCACATTCCCGTCCTAAAAGCTTCCCATTCTTACTCGTCATCCATGTGAGCCACCAACAGACTCTGGAACGGCGGCGAGGACCGGAGGGGCGGGGCCTCTCCGGGAGGCGCGGGGGCGTGGCCGGCGAAAGTCCGCTCCGGGTCCGGCGGGGCGGGAGGCTCCGGGTACTGGAACTGGTCGGAGTTGGAGTCGGAGCCGGGCGAGGACGAGGTGTTGGCGTCCAGCATCTCCAGCAGCAGGTTGTAGACCAGAACCACGTTCTTCCTCTTCATGGTGGACAGGTGGTCCATGCCCTTGTTGCTACGGAGACAGGAAGCAGCTGGAGAGGAGGCGGCTGTGCGGCGGGGCTGTGCGGGCGGCGCCGCTACCTGACGTGGCGGATGTGGGACAGGAGCATGGTGAGGTGTCCCAGTCGCAGCGTCTGCTGCTGGGAGCTCAGGCCCAGCCTGGAGATGACCCAGACCAGCGCGTCGATCACCGAGTCCAGCAGGCGCAGCAGCCGCGACCTGCTCGCCAGCTCCTCGGCCGTCTGGGGGGACGCCGAGCACAGGTCTGTGGACACAGAGGAGCGGCTGGGGTCATGTGACCGAGGCCGTTTGAGGGAAAGCCAGCAGGAGTCAAACTGTCGCCCGTCAAGATGGAAAACTTCAAAATAAAGTTGGAAAAACTTCCAAACGGCAGCAGGAGGCAGCAGAGAGCCCGTCAGAGAGGCGTGTGTGTGCGCGCGTGTGTGTGTGTGTGTGTGTGTGTGTGCGCGTGAGGTTGATCACCCTGATAAAACCTGAACGCTGTGTGATGGCAAGGACGCCGTGACCGCTCAGAACACATAAGATCAAAGAAAAGCTGCCGTTTTAACAGTCAAATCTGGCTCCTCCAACAACGTGAAAAGCTGACGTCTGCCGAGGAGCCGTGTTTACCAGAGTCTAACCGGTCATGTGACAGGAGGGCACGTGGCTCGGCTCTGCCACAACATCAGCGCCAGTCGGTTAGCTAACGCCTGTGCTAGAGCCGCAGGAGGAAAATAAAGGCAGGTGAGGTCTGTTGTCGCGGCAACGGCAGCAGAGACTCACTGGAGTTGAGCAGGATCATGGCCTTCAGGCACACGTACTCCTCCCTCTGAAGCTTCAGCTCACGGAACCGAGACGTGGCCGCCAGCAGCATGTCGAAGATCTCCATGATGCCCTCCACACACTGGCCCTCCTCCCTGGGGGGGGAGATGAAGGTGAGGAGCAGATCTTTGCCCTCTTCTGGTGTTCCACAGGGCACCATTCCAGGCCCACCTTCACCTGTTTAAACGTCTGTTCTAACAGCTGTAACAGGACTGCAGCTGGTCACACACACACACACACACTTCCTGTCTGCAGATGTCTGTACCTGAGAACATTAGCGTGAGTGTGCTTTTCGAATCACCGTGACAACAGATCAGGAGACGATCCCTCGGCTCTCATCAGCTGTGACACAAGCGCAGAATCGCTTTGATGCCTTTGATCTCGGTCAGATTAGGCAGGATTCACCCTCCGGATGTTTTCGATGTTTCCACGGAGACGCCGCTGCCAGCGGCCGGTCCGGAGTTAGCCAGTGCTCCAACCAGTTCCCAACCCCGCCCCCGCCCCTGTCCAGGTGGTCAGGTGACCCCTCACAGCTCACGCCATCACATGGCCGCGTGGGCGTTGGGCCCCGCCCCCGTGATCACCTGCTGAGTTTGAAGTATGGGGAGAAGATGAGATTGCCAGGGTGGTCCACGGACAGCAAAATAAGGCCCAGAATAAGGACCTACAGCAAGAAGAATTTGAGAAGGTTGATATGGTCGGTAAGACTAAGCTCAAAGAAGTATGAGGAAAAAAAAAAATATAAAAGATAAAACTATTAAAAAAGTTTGCCTATAACAGTTGTAAGTGTTTTGTCTAACGGTGTTTAATTTTTGATTTGACGCTGGAGAAGAAAGAGCTGTAGAAAATGGTGTGTTAGAGTAATATTAATAAATCGTAATATGAGGAGAAAATTGTTGGGCTGAAAAAATGGCAGGAGGAGGCCGCCCTCGCGGCGGAGGAGGAGGAGAAGCTCCCAGACGCTCCACACAGACACAAATTCACACCTCATCACAAGGATTCTTCACAGCTGTGCAGAAATGAGCCGTTTAGGCCCAAGAACCATCTGCTTTCCCCTCCCCTCCCATCACCGTGACGACGGCGGCCCCGAGCACGCGGCCCCCGGCGGCGCTGGGCTCTTACCCGGGATCTTCTTGGCCCAGCTGATCATGAAGACCAGCTCCTTGTCGGCCAGGTTGGTGAGCGACATCATCATGCTGGCCTCGGTGAAGGGCTTCTTCAGGTCCTCCATCAGGTAGATCTCCGGAGGCTCCGCCTCCATGATGCGGTAGATGAACTCCTCGGGGCTCATGCTCGAGGGCTGCTCGTGGCTCCGCTGGGGGAGGCGGGCCAGCGGCGCCTCCAGGTGGAGATGGCGCTGCGCTCGAGCGGCGGGCCCCGGGCGGACCAGAGACCTGCCCGCGTAGCGGGGCTGGAGGCCTCCGCGGCGCCGGCTTCCTCTGTAGCTGCAGCGCTCGCGCCTCACGCCTGCGTCAGCACAGCCACAACAAGCTGGGTTCACACAAAGAGCCAAAGAACCTGGCCCAGGCTCTGCGTTTGCGTGCGCTGAAGCTAACGGCGCCGCTCGCCTCTTTAACCCCACCGAAGCAGGTCGTCTGCACACTTCCGCCGCAGGAAAGTTACATCTGCGACACCAGACGGCTCTCAGACGCTGGAATATTAGTTTGACATTCCTGACATCTCTGTTCGGTTAGCTTAGCTTCACACGGAGCACGTCTGACTTAGCCTGGCCGGTCGCGTTCTTCTACAGACGGAAACAATTTCACTCGAGGCTAAATGGTCAATTTCAGCAGGAAATTGTCCGCTGGGTCCTGCTCAAGGGTTCTTCCTTTCTTTGCCACTGTGCTGACCTGGGGGTTCCGGCTCTGGGTTTCTGCCTGTTTAAAGCACCTTCAGACAATTTTGTTGTAAAGGGTGCTGTATAATATATAATATTGAAATAGAATTAAAAACAGTAATTAGAGAGAGGCCAAAAGACTGGAGAAAAACAGCTAGCTTGACGCTGCTAATGCCAGCTAATTACTGTAATAAAGCAAAGAAAATCGTCCCTTTGAAAAGCTAATGAAGCCAGTCCCTCATCTCTACGGTAACCTTGAAAAGTTAACTTTCCCCGTCTGCTGCCCAGCTGCACGCTAAACTAAGCCCAGATAAGCTAAGCTAAGCTAAGCTAAAGCAAGCGGCGACAGGACGGGACCCACCACACTTCATCATGCCCACTTCGTAGCACTTCCTCAGGCGGCAGGCCTGGCAGCTCTTGCGGCGGTTCTTGTCGATGGTGCACTGGTTGGTGGCGGGGCAGATGTAGTCGTTGTGGCCTGCGGAGACAAGCGTGCAGCGTGAGCGGGCTGCTGCCGCCCCAGGCGCAGCGGAGACGGCGGCGCTACCTTGGATGCTCCTCTTAAAGAAGGCCTTGCAGCCCTCGCAGGACCACACGCCGTAGTGGTAGCCCGAGGCGTAGTCCTGGCACACGGCGCAGAAGTGCATGTCGGCTTTTCCCAGCGCGGCGGCGCAGACGGAGGAGTTCACCTGCTCGGCGCCCTCCTCGCATCTCTTCAGAGGCGTGATGGAGCTGCAGGAGACGTGCCAAAGAGGGACAACTTGACATTTTGGAATTTGCGCCCATCAGTCGCCGCCATTACTCTTCCAGAGGTTCCTCGCCGTCAGCGGCGCATTTCAGACGACCAGAAAATGGCTTTGGAAAACTTGGGCATTGCTGAGTGAAAGCATAATGGCTGCGAGAATGCGGCGTGGAGCCGCGGTGCCGTCACACCGCTCCTGTCAGCATTCGTCCTCAATCTGCGTCTCATCAGCGGCAGCGGCTAGCAAAGGTTAGCGCTGACGGTGGCGGCGAGCGTCTGTGGCTAAACCCACCTGTTAGCGTCGATGCCGTGGCCCTTGGGCTCCAGCCAGGGCTGGCTGTAGGGCAGCGGCGGGGGGCCGGGCAGGGCCAGGGGGGCGGGGCCGTGGGAGGACGGCCAGAAGGAGGAGGAGCTGTCAGCAACGGGCGCCCGCGGGTAGCTGAGGAGGGAGGGGCCGTAGAAGGTCAAAGGGCCGTGGGCGTACTCGTGGCTGCCGTCGGTGTAGGGCGAGGGGATGCACACGGTCTGGTTGTCCATGGCGACGGGCAGCAGTCCCGAGGAAACGGGCCGGTCTGGGGCTCTGCTGGAGTCCACCTCCTGGAGCTGGAGCAGCGGTAACGGGTGGAGGTCCTGCCTCGGGGGGGAGGACATGCCGCGGCGAGGACGGAGTCTCTACGCCCGCACAGGTGGAGGAGGCGACGAAGACCACGCCTCTATCGCATCTTCTGACGGGGACCAGATCTGGAACCAGCAGAGAGGAAGACGGACGTCAGCGGCTGATCTGGAGGCTCCCACCTCAAAGGTCTCCGCCAGCCTGGAGGAACCTGGCAGTGACCTTTGACCTTTGCAGGGCGCTGGAGCTCCAACAGGACTCACTCAGATCTCCCTGCTGGACAAAAACAGAGACTGGACCCGGCCAGTCCTGGAGCCGCACCGCCGCTGCCTCCAGGACGACAAGGTCAAAGGTCAACGGAGCTTCTGGACATCAGAGTCCAACGAAGAGCTGAAATATTAACCCAGAACCGTCCCCCCACACAGAGCAGGAGCCAGAGGTCCGTTCTCTGGTTAATCAGTACCAGAATCAGCAGCAGCTTCAGCAGCCGCAAAGATCTGGAGGCCGATACCGGAGCCCGGAGCCGGTGGGCCAGCCAGAACCAGCAGGAGGACTGGAGGGTCAGGGCGGACCAGGGCAGACCAGGACGGACCAGGACGGACCAGGACCGACCAGGTCAACCCCAACCAGCAGAACCAGCAGCGGTTCCAGGTGTGTGGATGTAAACATCACAACAACAGCAGAGCCGACCCAGATTCTGTCTGGGCTCCAGCTTTTCTGACTACGTTTCCCAGGAGTCTTTGCTGTCGGACCAAAACCCACAAACTCTGTTGGTTCTGGTGGTAAAAACCCAGCAGACAAACTGGCTTCCAACACACCAGGAAGAGCTGGCCACCAGCGCCGGACGGGCCCGGGACGCCGTCCACCCAGGGCAGCTCTCCCGCCGGGCGTCCAACCCGACGCCTCCCCACACCTCCCCACACCTCCCCACACCACCCCACACCTCCCCACACCTCCCCACACCTCCCCACACCTCCCCACACCACCCCACACCTCCCCACACCTCCCCACACCTCCCCACACCTCCCCACACCTCCCCACACCACCCCACACCTCCCCACACCTCCCCACACCTCCCCACACCTCCCCACACCTCCCCACACCAGGGCCAAGAGCTGCTAGCAAAGCAGAAGCTTTGAGCAGCGTCTGAGGCGCAGAGTAAACAGCCCAGAATAGGAACAACTCAGCGCCGCCTCCTTACTGGCTGACATTTCACACCTGCGTCTCGACAAAATAAAGATCAGCCCAGCGGAGTTCTCTCCCAGCGGAGTTCTCTCCCAGCGGAGTTCTCTCCCAGCGGAGTTCTCTCCCAGCGGAGTGGGAGCGGAGGACTCACCTGGGCAGGTTCTCAGGCAGCCGTTTAGCCATCGGCGCTACCTCGCTGCGGCTGCAGGCGGTGAAGTTTGAGCTTTGGACGGACTGGCGCTCATGGCAGGCGGCCATGGTAAACCACCAGGAAGCTAACAAAGGGTCAAAGGGCGCAGTCTTGATGCAGCCCTCCAGGGGTGACGTCACCCTAGCTCAGGGGTCGGGAACCTATGGCTCGCGAGCCATATGTGCCTCTTTTGATGGCTGCATCTGGCTCGCGGACAAATCTTTAATTATATACATATATATTTTTTTAAAAAACGTTTCGTTAGACTCCTTTGCGCATGCGTGAACCGGCGACGGTCACGGGCGACTAGAAAGCCGGTTGGCTGTAGTTTGAGTGGGAAAGTGGCGAACATACGTGTGTCTGTCTATTTGTTTATCAGCAGCAGGGTTCAGCCGGGGTCGCCGGGTCGCGCTGTCCAAATGTGAACGTGCAAAAGGGTCCGCACGACGGCCGGTCGTGAGATCATGACCATCTTACCATTAATGGTAAGAAAGAATTATCATTGATTAGCAACAGCATGGCAATGTTATTAAAAAGAGTTCAGAGGTTTATTGTACTTTAAAAGTGTTGAAATTACATCAAATGCACACATTTACTTGTATTTTTAGTTTTAAAAATATTGTATGGCTGTCACAGAATTACATTTAAAAATATGTGGCGTTCATGGCTCTCAGCCAAAAAGGGTCCCGAGCCCTGCCCTAGCTGGTCCGGCGCCAGGCGCTACGCTAACCTTCTGTTTGGCTCTCTCCTTCTCAGAGACTTGGTGCTAAAATTCTTTGGATTTTTGTTCCCAGCAAACATCCAAACGTAATCAAACCACGAGAGTCCATCCGAACTCCAGGCGAAGGTTTTCATCCGCCGGTGATGGAGTCTGGCAGAGGAGCCACCGTTCAGAGACGCTCGGCCACCTCGGGATGGAAACCAGGCCGCCCTCACCAACACGCTCCTCTTTGTCAGCGCTGCACTTACGGGGAAGGTTCCGTCCACCAGGAGGTCACCTCATCGCCTCCCAGGTGAGGAGGACAGGAGCCTGAAACACGGCGTGAAAGGAGGAGAAGACGCTTTCAGGCCCGTCAATAGAGAGGAGGTCCAGCCAGCAGCCCGCACAAAGATCCCAGTACAACCATTAGGCAGCTTCTATTCCACCATTCTCTGCTCCACAAAGCCCACCGGGCGCCGCTGGGGGAGGGAGGCGCCGCCGAGGGGGCGTCGGCAGGCCGGCCGAGAAGCTTGGGCGCGCCGACGGCACCCTTTCTGACGGTCCGCAAACACACCGCACAAGTTTATCCTCAACTATCGCAGAGCAGGTGACACCATCGCCATGGCAACCGCTCTTCCCAACCAGTTCCAAACTGGATAAACTGAATTTTTATTAGAATTTATTAGCCGACAGATGAAAAACACCCAATCACTACGGAGATCACACTTTGCTGTGGAAAATGTAAATATTCCAGCAAGAACTCTCAGAACTTTAGTGCTATTGACACTAAACAAGGAAATATTTACCTTTGAAATGTGTCTGTGTAGGTTCTCAGTCATCCAACAGCCACAGTGGTGTTCCTCTGGACTTTTCAATTTAAAAACAAAACCTTTTCTGGGATAACTTTTAAATGTGGGTTGTTGACTGTGGCTATTGTTGCTCGCCATTCTTAACGGTGATAGATAAAACAACAACAACAACAACAACAACAACAACAACAACAACAGCAGCGACCCCGACCGTCCTCTGGCTCAATGTCTCCACCTGGCGGTGGTTTGTTTCTCTGTCACCTCGTCGTTGCTCACCTGTTTAGTTAAAATAATTATTAAAAAACACGAACATTCCAGGCTTTGAATTTTTTTTAACTCAAACAAAAACGTGTTGTTGACTTACAATTGAGCTGGCCAGAGTCTTTAGTGTGTGTGTGTGTGTGTGTGTGTGTGTGTGTGTGTGTGAGTGAGGGACAGAAGTGGACAAATAATCAGCCCAGACTTTTAGCTCCTCCCACTCCTCACGCTCACCTGAGCGTCCGTCAGGTACGTCCAACCTGACCGCCACCAACCCAAAACAGCAACATTCACACCCGCGAAAATAAGGGCTCATCGGGGGGGAGGGGCCAGCTACATTAGCGCGGTGACCTTGGTGGGCCCTGGAATGCTCATCACGTGTAGGGAGGAGCCAGCAGAGGAAGAGGAGAAGAGGGAGGAGGACCAGAGTCCTCATCTCTGGGACCAGCAGGACTTCCCTCCATCCTCCCCCACAGCTGAGCTAAAACCAGGAACCAGTACTTCCAGCGGCAGCAGACTCAAGGTCGGGGGGCGTCCTCACACACTTCCTCTCTGGAGAAGATCGCCACGTTTCAGGGGGATTCATGTCAAACCCTAAAGGACTGAAGAACGCAGAGGGAATCGTACCTGCAACCCCTGGGACCACCTGATCCAAGCGCTACTGCTAGCTAGCTGCTAAAACCGCTCCGGCCACCACCTTCTGACCTTCTGACCCACAACAAAGCGCTGCCTGCCGTTTCTATGGCGATACCTGACGCGTCCCCTTTGATGTGACCCTTTGATGTGCCCTGTGATGTGCCCTTTGATGTGCCCTTTCCCAGCATCAGAACGGTGACCTTACGCAGACAGAAACGCCGAGGTCGTCGCCCTGGGCTGACCCGGCCTGACCCCGGTCCCAGACTCTGCCCAACGCGTTCAGAACCGAGCGGGGCCACGCCCACCTGCGGCCACGCCCACCCGCTCAGGACCTCCGGACGGACACCCTTCAGGTGTGTCCTGATGGTCCCGAGCCCGCACAAACATCACCTGCGTGCGAAGCGCAGCTCCTCCCCGCTTCTCTGTCCCAGCGACCACGTCCGACCGCGGGTCCGACCCAACAACTTTGCTCCACCGGGTACCGGACGGTCCAGACACACAGATCAAAGCTCCGACGCTCAAACGGATCCGGATTCTGCCGAAACCGGTTTGGTTGCCCACCTGTGGGTCAGATGGGCTTCAGACGCGGCGGCGAGCAGGACCCTCGGACAGACGCTCCAGTCCGCGCCGGCCCGGTTCGGTTCTTGAAGTTGGCGCAGAAGCTCCGGCTCCCGGAGCTCCGCCGCTCCTGTGGCGGCCGCAGCCCCGCAGCCGCTCCGGCCCGACTTTGCGCAGTTTTGCGGCTTTTCCGCGTCGCCTCCGGGTGAGGACGGAGAGCGGATGGCTCGAGCGGCGAGGCGCGCCCACACGAGCGCTCGGGGCGGGCGCGTGCCCGCCGGGAGCACCGGCGCCTCCCTCCCGGTGCGCGAGGTTCGTGACGTCGCCGCGCGTTGGCCACGCCTCTGGGCGCCGGCGTGCGCGAGGCGTGTGCGTGCGCTGAAACTGGCAACAAACCATCAAAGGCGGACCCGCGAGCTCATTACCGTCCACTCCTGATGACGTCACAAAGGTGAAGCGAAACAAACAATCTGGATTCAGCCTAATTAAATGTAGACTCGGGTTTGAAACCAGGATTAGAGTTTTTAAACTTTTTGTCTCATTTCCGCTGATGGCCGACGCGAGCGCCCCCTGGTGGCCGACCCCCGAAGCCAGGCGAGCTCCACAGCGCCCCCCCTGGTCGCGCCTGCAGGGACCCTGAGGGGCGGTTAGCTGGCGGCGGCTAGCGCCACCGTCGCCGACACTGTTGGCGTTTGCGGCGTGTTTGTGGCGGACGGCTGGCGGCTCCTGTGGGAGGACGCTGCTGTGGGCAGGAGTTCACGCCGGGTTCATTGTCTAAACATTAAAATTGCTCCGGGAGCCTCTAATTACGGCAAAAGTGCCCATTTACCAAGCGAGCGGCCACTTTCCCACTCGGCTAATCAAAAGCTCCGTAATTATCTTCATTCGGCTGCATTAGTCACTTTTGTTGAGCGATTAGAACAAAGCTGATGTTCTCAGCGTGGCGTCTGCTCGGCCCGCGCTTTCTACTCCTCCGTCTGCCTTCATCCGTTTTCGCCGCTGAAACCCGATGAGCTGAAGCCTGGGCCCATTCCGGGTCGTGTCCGAGGCTAAGTCGCTAAACGACCGCGCTCGCGGCCTCAGGCTGGGGAAGCAAAGTCCTCGTCGTCGTGGTAACCTCCTCAGCTTCTGATTGGTGGTCGTCCACAGGGCCGAAGGCCTGTGCGTGAGCAGGGCTGTTAGCGCTCCAGTTAAAGCTAACTGGTGGTACTGGTAATTAACCAAACCAAGCGCTTGAGAGGAACAAACAACGGCGGCTGACATTAGCCCTCCAGCCGCCGTTAGCGTCCGAAGGAACCGCGGCTAGCAAATGAGGCTCATGAGGAGCTGGTCAGGACCTTCTCCGGGCCAGGATCGATGGCGCCGACGGGCTGAGGCAGCCGGAGATTTCCAGCAGGGACGAAGAGGAACGTGGTCCTGCTGCTAAAAGGACGAGTGAAGGGTCAAAGGTCAACACCTCCCAGTCTGGTCCAGGCCTCCGACCCTGGAGGTGAAGATCTGCGCTTGGCCGGTGGCGGAGGAACAAACATCAAAGGCTGCAGCTGCGTTTGGACGCGTGGACGGAGGAGGGCCGCCACAGCGCCCCCTGCTGGCGGCGGAGCCGAGCACGCCTCCACAGGCCCTCGGCGACTCTGCCACCCAGACTGAGGTCCAGCCGCGTCCCGGAGACGTTCCCGACCGTCTGGACCAGGCTGGGAGTGGGAGGCCGAGGCTGGTTCCGCTCCCTACAGAGCAGCGGTTGCAACGGTTCACCGTTGCCGCGGTGACCAGCACCGGGAGCGTTTGCTCTGGTTCCTCGGGTTTGGGAACTAACAGCTTCTGCCTCCTCACAGATGGCTGGAGGACGTCTGACCCCCCCTCCCCCCAGGGTTAGAGTCCAGCGTTCCGTGCGTTTGCTCCGGATGAGTCACTCCTCCTCTCAGAGGGCCGGGCCCGTCCGCGGTTCTGGCTGCAGCTCCGGGCCCAACCCCGAGGTCTCCTCTCCACAGAGATTCCGGAACGATGGAGGAACGGAGCGTTCCCTCAGCGCCTCAGCCAGCAGAGACCTGGAGGAGGAGGAGAGGAGGAAGGAGGCCTCCTCCCCGATCAGGAGGAGCCCATCCAGGCTCCCTTCCACAGGACCGGCTCAGGAGCCGCTGGGAGGCGTCAGGCTCCTCCCCAGATCGGCGCTCCTCGCCGTCCCCTGTCGGGAGCGTGTGGGAGGAGGTGACCCTGAACCCTCGGACCTCCAGCCTGGAGGAAATCCTTCCCTTGTCTGGGAAACTTCAGGCTCCCTGGATTCCCCGGCAGGACGGGGGCCTCCCCCGCTCGCCGCCGACCGTCCCAGCTCGTGAGCCACAGCGTTCCTGGCGTTCCTCCTCTGAGCAGCGGAGATCCCAGGAGCCCCCACGTCCTTCAGCTGGGAGCCGGGTCTCCGAGGTCCCTAACCCAGCTCAGACCAGTACAGACCACTGGTTCTCCTGGTTCCTGGACGGTTCTCCTGGTTGCTCCCAACCAGCTGCCCCGCCGGTACAGAGTCCAACCTGGGTGCAGGCGGTCAACAACCCGCCGTTCCAGTCTGGTTGCCGTGCAACAGCTAATGTGACTCCATCAACGAGTGTTTGTGGCCTGAAACACGGAACAGAGGAGGAGGAGGAGGCGGCTGCTGGAGCCTGGAGAGGTTCCTCACTCCTCTGGGTTCCCAGGTGTTGGGGTTCTGCTGGTTCTGCTGGCTCCCAGACGGGATCAGAGCGGATCAGCTGGTGCAGCGCTTTGATCTCATCAAACCTTTGACAGTCAACACACTTTTATTACGCCGCCGAGCTGGAAGCAGCCTGTGTTTGCTCCTTTAATCATCCCTCGCTCCGGAGGTTCCTGCTCTCCGCTCATTCCTCCCCCAGTAGCAGGCAGCAGGAACCAGTCCCCCCAGTGGCTGCCTGGTCGCACGGCTCATTCTGCCTCTGTGGAGGACGACGAGCGGAAAGTGTGTTTAAGGCGACAGCCGCACGGAGGAATCAGCCTGGCCCGAAGGAAATGACAGTAAACGCAGAAGGATCATCATCGCCATCATCATCATCATCGCCATCATCATCATCATCATCATCATCATCATCATCGTCATCGTCATCATCATCAGCTGCAGACTGGTTCCCAGAGCTGGTTTCCAGCTTCACGTCGTCGATAGCGACGCCTGTGAAGGGCCCAGGTGGAGCGGCGCCCTGATGGCGACGTCCCCTCTGAACCTGCTAAACCAATCAGGTGTGTCGGTGACGCTCCTCCGTTCACCTGTTCCTTCCATCCATCCAACATCCAACGGTTGTTACCACGCTGATCGACCAGCTGACCTCCAAATACATGCAGCAAACCACAGAACTAGCAGGAAACAAGAGGACAGCAAATCCTCTAAACTTCAAAATTCTATTTTTATTCTGTGTATGTAATCGTCATTCTTGTTAACCGTTTTTTAAAATCTTAAATTTAATTAAAAAATGGTCAGAAAAGCGACGAGCGCATTTGAGGCGTAATGACACCAAACCACCACTAGAGCGCAGCACCGCCCGCTGGAAGGAAGAGTGCCTTTTTTTTTCTCTTTGTTGTTGTTTACCTGTTTACATTTGAGGTGACGCCACAGTTGGAACATTTCAGCAGCAAAGATCATCCAAACATCGGTAGAGGTTGGAGGTCAGCTGACCGGCGGCTGAAGTCCTTCTGCCCGACAACAACTGAGACAACAACGGAGAGGAACAATCGGATCGACTTTCAGGGACGACGCCCCACACACGCACGCGCACACACACACACACACACACACACACACACCTGTTGGCCGACGGCTGCTGTAACTGTGTGCTGTGACCTTTGACCTTTCCTTCAGCATCAGGTCATCAGGTGAAAGATTTCAGCGTAAAAACAAAACCGGACAGAGTGATGAAGAGGAGGAAGAGACCGAGCCACCTGGTGGCGGCATTTCTGCTGGTCTTTGTCTCCAGGAGACTCGGAGATGCCCTCACACACTTCCTGCCCTCACACACTTCCTGTTCAGCACCAACAGGCTCCACAAAGAGTTTTCCGTGAATTTCCAAGAAATCCGACAAGTCTGTGTGTGGAAAGGTGGATCAAAGCTCTCAGAACTCAGATCAAAGCAGCTCCGACCCTGCGGAGCAACAGCAGCTGGTGCTGACCTTTGACCTCCAGCAGCAACTGCAAACAACCAGCTCAACTTGATTAAACGTCTAATGAGACGGACGACCAGAGACGGGACCTGAGCAGGAGCAAACAGCCACCAACAGAAAACAAGATCACGGATCTCACACACTCACACACACACACACACACACACACACACTCACACACTCACACACACACACACACAGTGACCCCCCTCCCTGTGACCAAAGAACAGGTGATCAGCTGCAAATGGGTGAGCCCAGTCATTTATCACCACCAAACACACACACACACACACACACACACTTGTACTTCTATCTTTGTGAAGGCTTTCATAGGAATACACTAACCCCTGACCCTAACCCAAATCTCAATCTGAACCCTCAAACAGCCAAAGGGTCCTCACTTTGCTAGTAGAATAGGTAGTTTGGTATTTAGTATGTACAACACACACACACACACACACACACACACACACACACACACACACACACACACAATTTGAGAGCACTTGAACAGCAGCTAAACAAACTGAAGCCCTCAGTCTGGGGGAGATGCTATTAAAGCAAAGTTCAAAGAACACACACGAACACACACACACACACACACACACACACACACACACACATACACACACACACACTGCTTTAAACACGTCTGGTGTATGTGTGTGTGTGTGTGTGTGTGTGTGTGAGAGCATATCCCATCATACAGCAGCATTGGTGTCAGTCCCTGTTTTCTTTCCAGGCCTTTTTAAGCGGCGGTGCGGCGACCCCAGAGGTCAGACTGCTCGTCTGCTCCTGGGCGTCTTCGTCCTGGTGACCTCCTGACCCCCCTCTGAGACCACACCAGCGGCTCCACCAGGACCAGCGGCTCAGTCCCAGTCAGTCCAGTAATCTGTTCTTTGGGGCCACCAGGGGGCGCTGCAGGTCTCCGTCCAGGCTGGAGCGTTAGCGGCAGTTTACCGTCTTAGCGGAGACGCCGACGGAGGTGGCTGCTTCAGCAGGTGGAGACGAGAGCTCCGCCTCTAAAAAGACGCTAACGCTAACAACTAGCCGCTGCTGGCAAACACGACGACCCTGACAGACGCGGCGGCGACCCTCAGCTAGCTCCGCCGCCGCCACCATCCTAACTCCACATCTGCGGCACGTGACCTCCCAGGATTCCTCTGGGTGCAAGGCAGCTAACAGCTAATGCTAGCATATAAGGACCTGCTCTCAGCATGATACACTGGGACATTAAATCGAAAGAGGCGGAGCCAACCTTTACATACTTGGCGCCTGCACGAGGAGGGGCGGGATAGTCTTTTCTCCGTCGTTAATTAGCTTAGCAGGGCATTTGCGTGGCTGAGGATCGTTAGCGCTGCGTTAATGAGACCGCTAAAAATAGAAGCAGAACTTCACACTCAAGTGTGTGTGAGCGACTGTTAGTCAGAAGGTCGTCCACAGGGGGCGTGGTCCTTTCTGTCCAGGGACGGGGCAGCTGTTTGTGTGTGTGTGTGTGTGTGTGTGTGTGTGTGTGTGTGTCACTCACAGTCAAGGGTATTTGCTCAATCAATCTAAAGACATCATACTTTTCTCTGCTCAGTTTCAGCAGGAATCATCCGTCTCCACGGCAACGACAACGAAAACCCACAACAACCGGCATCAAAGAAAGGCGCTGCAGAGCTGCTGCCACCTTGTGGCCAAGCGGGAGGCCTGAAAAGGTTGGATATCTGCTAAAAATCTGAGTTTGGGAGAGTTCAGGTGTTTTAGGAGGAAGAGGAGGAGGAGGAGGCTGAGTGAGCCGTCAGCTGGGAGAGGCCTTGATGGGAAGTCTGGGAAAACCTTAATGACAGACTGGTGGAGAGACGCAGACGCAGCCGTAACCATGAATCACAGGCTAATTAATGAGCAGGTTCCCAGGGCGTCTGATGCTAGCACACAAGCTACGCGGACGCAGGGCTTATTTACACAGCCAGGATGAAGGTGGCGGCGGGTGTGCCCCCCCCCACACACACACACACACAGGCAGAGTGGGGGGTGAAACACAAACCAACACAGGACAGGCCGGTCGAAGGGGGCGGGGCCGGCCAGGTGTGAACAGGTCTGGATAAAAGATCACCGCCAGCAGGTGAAACCCACACCAGGGTTTCATGGGACGGAACCGCCCGCGTGTTGTTGTTCAGCAAGGCTAACGTGCTCAGCATAGCAGCTAACAGGCTAATCAGCAGCAGCCACGCTGTTCTCATCGCCATCGACACGGTTGCCACGACGACGCTGTCGCGTGCTTTGTTCAGGCGTTTGCAGCGATGCAACCACGCAAGAGTGAAATGTCCAAAGGTTAGCTAACCAGTGCTAAAGTTAGCGGTTAAGAGCTAAAGGCTGCCTGGAGGCCCAGAGAGCTGTGAAAGATTGAAGACACCATCCAGTGAGAGACGAGTGCTGATTAGGGGTTTAAACGGGACTGGGTACACCTGCATTAGCCCTGCTTACACCTCCACTCCCACCACATGCTAATTATACGCCACCAGAGACGGCTAACAGCGGCGCGCCTGCGTGTCCCCGTCCAGAACTACAAACACGTCCGGGACAGATTCAAATGTGTCCCCACAACTCAGAAAAAGAACATTTATTAATAACTGCAGCTCCATTAGCTGCCATTAGCTCCGCTAATGAAGGATGTGATTAGCAGGAGTGGGCGGGTCTCCCCAGGGGTCTCGCTGAGGCGTGCACGCGAGCCCCTGCCGTGCAGGGTTTTCCTAACTTTGGATGAAGGTCAGCTGATGTGTGCCACCTCTCCGGGGGGGCTGATGCGCCGTTGACAGGGTGTTTGGAGCCGGGGCAGCTGGGAATGCGGCGCAAATTCTAATCAGCAGCGTCTTCAAACCCGCAGCCATGCACGCCGCACAGAGCGGCCGCCAACCCCAGATCTGCATCTCGAGGATAAATCTGTGATTAGCAGCGCCGGCGTGGCCGATCAGATCTGCTGGGTTTGGTCATGTGACACAGAAACGCAGTCACCTCCCGCTGTTGCAACATGGGTTTACAGGCCTGAGCAACGCCGGCGGGAACATGCTCCTGTTGCCGCCGCCAGGGAGCTTCAAACGCACCATCGTGAAAACGTCTGAGCACCAGGAGGACCAGAGGCCATGGGCGGAGCCTCCTCATGTGCACTTCCTGGTTTATATAAGGCTTCTCCACATCCCATTAGGCTAATAATACCCCGGCGTCAATGTGAACACCCTGAAGTGCAGCCTGGTCCCCACACACAAATACACACACACACACACACACACACACACACACACACGACAGCTTTGTGTGGCGGTTCGTTATCAGCAGGAACCCGGGAACAGCAACAGGAACTGTTGCTGTTCCCACCATAACTCAGCGCAGCACTAATCAGCAGCACTAGCTTGATGGATGGAGCGTCTGAAACAATGAGTTACACTGGTGGATCCAACAGAAGCACCTCAGCATCTCCAGCACACACCTCCCTGCTCTCTCACACACACACACACACACACACACACCCACACACACACACACACACACACCCTGGCGGGCTGGGCTCCGCACCCCCTTTAGCCCTGTAGCTGGAGTGGATTACCAGTGGATCCAAACACAGCAGCCTTGCTAACCTGGAGGATCAGGGCGCAAACCTCCGGAACAGGAAGGCGTGGTGTTCCCCTGGGAGACACGCCCACTCGTCCCACAGCCAAACCATCAGGAGCAAGCGGAGACAGGACTGGAGGCGGCTGGAGTCCAAACTTCCAAAGAAGCACATGACACATCGCGCTCACAATCATAAAACACCAGCCTGCGGTTTTTACTGAGACACAGGCGCTAGCGTCAGCGCTAGCTTACTGCTGACGCTGCAGATTCAACATTAAAGCATGAAAAGGGGCTGCGCTGCTGTCCGGAAGACCTTGGGATCAGGCCTGAAGGAGAAGCTTCCCGTAGTGTAGCGTTAGCCTCCGGATGAAGAGGCGATGACATCACATCTCCAGCTCTCCGCTAACGAGCTCATTTATTCATCCGCCGAGGACGGTAGCCGTTCCGCCGGCTGCTCGCTCTGGGATCTCGGCTCCTTCCCGTCGGCTCAGCGGGACTTTTCACGTTGCCACTGTGCAAATCTGGAGGCGGCGCGTCCTCGGCTATCTTTGCTTCGCTGCGACGCCTCCAAGCAAACGTGCAGCGAAAACGCCGGCTTCTGCATCTCGGGACGCTGCCGACGTTTGCAGATGGAAAGATCGACTCTCCCAGGCCGATTCCACGATTTTGCTTCAAGGTGGGGGGCGAAAGGCTAGCTGCTGGCAGCGGCTGCTTTGGGCCTGCGTCGGCCCCCCCCGGCCCAGACAGGCACAGGTAGGCTCGGCATGTGGCGTGTTGTTGCTCCTGAGGTCGCCTTGGACGCCATTCCACCGAGCTAATCGCTACTTTAGCGCAGAACCGAAAAAGCAGGAAAATATGCAGCGTGTCGCCGGCGTGCTCCGCACAACATGTGACCGCTGCAGCTAGCCGAGTGGCGCAGCAGCGAGTCTCTGGCTGACGCGGCTGCAGACGGCGAGGGGAAGTCTCCCACAGCGGCTTCTCCAGCTCCACCGCAGCAAACGCCAATTTCCCCAAAACCGGCTTACGCGACTTATGTTTTCATGCATCGCGGCGCTGACGAGGCTAACAGGTCATTAGCGCTTAAATACTCAGACTCCTGAGTGATGATGGGATTATCTAGAAAAAGCCTGTTTAGCATGATGAATTAGAGCCTGACAGCACGATGACGCGCGTGTTTGATGTGTGACGAAGGCTCCTCAGACTTCCTGACTTCAAAGAGTTCCCGTTAACGCTAAAGTAAACCGCCAATTAAGCCGAGAGGTGGAGGTATGACAACAACCAGCCACCAGGGGGGGCTGGAACCGCCCCCGCAGCCTCAGAGCTCTGAGCAGGAGAACCTGGGAGCTGCCGGCATTGCCAGCTTTGATCTTCATCTGTTCATCTGCATCTTTGAAGTTCTGCCTGATGAATTCCTGAAAATGGGTCCGGCTTTGAAACCCAACCCAGCGTCTCTGTCTGTGAGTGGATCCAGCCGGCCCAGCCCGGACCCAGACCGGCTAGCCGTCATCACGGCGGCGGCGCGGCGGGGATCAGAAGCAGGTGTTGGAGACGCTGGCGTCCACATCTGGACAGACGACACGCAGCCGGAAAAGTGAAGGTAAAGAACGGCCTGACGGTGGCGAGCGTCGTGGAGGCGACCTGAGCGGAGCGTCGTGCAGCTCACGGAGGATCTCTGTTCACCGCGTGTCCGTCCGTCCGTCCCTCCTCGGAACACGGCGGAGACACATCTGGCTCTCCGGCTTCCTCCTGGATGCGGCTTTGAAGCCCGAGCCAGCGCGCAGACGCGCCTGCTGCTGGGCTGCCATGTTGGACGCGGTTCAGGGCGGTGAGGGATGGACGGGAACCCGGGAACACACGCGGCTCGTTAGCGTTCCTACGCTCCGGCTGACCTCTGTCAGGAGAGCTGACCTGGAAAGTCAGGGGTCAGGTGGCCCATTAACCTCTGCACGCCTGCGGAGCCCTGAAGAGGCTCCTAAGAGCCCACGTCGTCACCTTTTCAGGACCAGCCGTCCGTCCCGCCGTCATCCCTCCATCCAGGAGGGTGGAAGGTGTTGTCTTCAAAGGCCGCTCCGAGCCGAGGTCAGCACCAACGTGCCCTCCTCCCAGCCCACCGCTGCCGCCGGGTTTAGGGTTTCCACAGAGGCGGAGGAACGCAGGTCCGGTCCTGTCAGACATCCCTCCGCCAGGGGCGGAGCCTGGGGGAAGCTCTGCAGATGTCCAGCAGAGGGACGTCTTTCCTGGGCCAGGCGTCCAAACTCACCACAGACGAGCACCAGAGAGCAGGTGAAGGTGTTCCTGGACACAAACCAGCATCAGTGAAGCTAACGCTGGCTAATGCTGGCTAACGCTAGCTGTGTGAATTAAAATGGAATTTGCAGCCCCTCTGAGGATGTGAGCCGAATCGCATTAGGGAGACATTTGTTAACACTTTAAGCGTCAGTTTGAAACGCTGACAGCTGATGGGTGAAGCCTGCGGGGCTGCGGGGGCGGAGGAGCGGCGCTCACGGTCCTCCCTTCCCACCGATTCAGGACTTAATCCAGCTATAAAAACCTCCTTGTTGAAAGACGAATGTTGCTTTCAACATCTCTGCTCCGACGTAGCGACGGCTAGCTCCGCCTCCCCGTGACCTCATTGCTCATCGTCTGACACCAGCCGCCGTCTGGAGGGAACATCTGCCCTTCTAGAACATGCTGCCTGCATCTGGGGTCCTTGTGTTGGGAGGTTGTGGGCGTGGCCTGATGTTTGCTAGCTCTGTTACAACCCGCTCCTCCTCCTCCTCCTCCTCCAGCTTTGATGTGCACGGGTCAAGCGTTCGCTGCCAAGGAGTCGGAACATCTGGGAGAGCCGTCGGGGAGGCCTGCCTGGGTCTCGTACCGACACCTTTCATCTCTGTTTGAACACGTGGACCCAGCCCAAACCCGGGCGTGGCGCCGGGGGAAACAAGCCGCCCCCCCCCCCGCCGTCCTCAGGAGCCCCGGCCAACATTCCTGCCTGAATCACCTCCTCTGACTCTCGTCCACCTTTTCACCACCGCAACTCAGCTCACGAGCGGAAATTCTCCTGAACGCGTTACTCAACTCAGTAGCCGCGAGCTAGCGACAGACACCTGGAGCAGTTTGATCAGCAAAGATCTTCAACCCACAGGTGACCGGGTCGGGACAGCTGAAGCCCAAACACCGCCCGAGCCCCAACGCTGTGGGCCACACGTTTGATTCCTGTTAAACTTCAAGCTCCGCCTCCATCACGTCACCATGGAGACGGCTTTGTGCTGAACCGATCCGTCAAATGGAGCATGGAGACGACAACAAACCCGTCATCAGGTTTTACACACCAGCGAATTCCTCCAAACAAGCGTGGGATGGTTGTCCAGGTGTGGCGAGAGCTGACGGATGATCCCAGAGGGTCCAGTTCAACCAGGAAACCTGGAGGAACCAGGAACATCCAGAGCAAATCAGACACGCGATCGGCCAGTTCACATCCTGGCTCAGGAGGGCTAGTTAGGTTAGGGAGGGCTAGTTAGTTAAAGAGGGCTAGTTAGGTTAAGGAGGGCTAGTTGGGGGGGGCTAGTTAGGTTAAGGAGGGCTAGTTGGGGGGGCTAGTTAGGTTAGGGAGGGCTAGTTAAGGAGGGTGATTTGGGGTCTGACCTTGCTTCATCTCTTCCCGTCTGTTTATCGTTCATCGCACGTTTTCTTTTCACTTTCTTTTTCACAAACATTCTTCCTCTTGGACACGTCCAAACCCGACAGTCTGAGGCAGCTCAGTAAACTAAAGCTCGATCTTCCTCAGAGTCTGAGTAACTGTGAGTAACTACAGTACTTGTAGTAATCTATTACACTGTGGGACAATCTTGTGCTGAACTTTTGTCACTTATGACAGTGATGGTAAATAATGGTGATATGAGCGGATGCCGTCTTTAATCACTTTTCAAGCCTCTGAAGTTTGGCACAAATCGATGACGAAAACAAACACATGAGAATCAAAACGTAAAAACTCACCGATTTCGGCGGCTGTTTCTTGCTTTATCAGCGACATAAGTCCTCTTTATTGACGATAAAATCACCAAACTAAGATACAAGATGGATTAGTTGTTATCTTCTCGATCTATTTTCCCTTTTAAAGTTGTTGTTTGAGTTTGTTTACGCTAATCAGCTGCTAATTGGTAATTAAAAGTCAGGTGATCCACAGAGATTTAATAAATGACCTTAGAAATGATTGACAACAGAACGGGCCAATGGGTGATAGTAGAGCAACGAAGATCCTGTTGCTTTCAGGTGCAGGCGAGGAGGCCGGAATTCCGAAACGTTAGGTCGGAAATGAGCCGAATTAGCGTTCGCAAAGTAAACTGAAATTTATATACCTTTAAAAACTTTTAATGGCTGCTCTCTCTCTTGAGTTATTGAAAGGTCAAAAACACAACAGAGGTTACAAACCTGCTAAAATATCAATCAAAAAAAGCAAAAAACGCGTAAATATATTATACGTCGCTGCAACGGCGGGACAAACGGATGTTTTTTGAACGGACATGGCCGTCGCGGTCTGATGACGTCACGTTAGAGCGCTTCTATCTGGCGGGTGTTAATTCATTGTTGTTGAGTTTAAGAGACTCAGCCGTGTGTTATTTTTTAACCCAATATAATATTTTTAGGCATCAGGAGCAGAAAAGGGCTGTTTTTAGATCTTTATAACCTTAAATACTATTTTCATTAAACCGCCACAGAATATTTTGAAAATTGCTGTTTCCAAAATCCACTAGCCGTGTTATGCTATTACCTTGTTCTAATTTTTTAAAAAAAATCTTTAAAAAAAAATAAATATATATATATATATACATATTAATAGTTGGAAGGGACAAATTCTGTGTTATGTGTGGGTAGAAAAGAACCGGTTTGGACCAGCAGCCTTCACTGGAACCAGCTCCAGTAATAATCTGGCATCGTGTTTCGCCTCCGCCTGCAACACCGTCATCTCCCCTCCAACTGGGTCAGCCAGTGAACAAACATGTGACCTGAGCGCTATTGGGATCAGGATTCCACACAGTTTTCCCATTCTTCCCAACAACAACTGGCGGGTTAATGAACACACGGCCCGCAGCGCTAACGTCCCTCCCAGCATCGTGGACGTCCAACGCAGCTGCTGGAGTTTTCACGCAGCGTAAACTAACGTTAATCATTTCCCAAAGTGTCTTTAAAGGGACAGGCGAAGTCACTTGGGGGTCACACCTCGTTGGCCTGGAGCTAAACAAGCGGGCAGCAGGGAGGCCGCTCATTGGCTGCCTGGTCAAACTTACTGGGTCAGAACAGCTGGGTGAATCTCAGCTAATGATTAGCATTAAACTAATGCAGGCCACCGTAAAAGTAAAGACAGATGCCAGAAACTGTTGGTATAAAATGCTTTAATAAATATTAGGCTTGTTCTAAGAACAAACAGAAAAAAATCCACTAACAAACCAAGTTTTTTACCAAATTTGTACAAAATATTACAATTTTCTGCACAGTCGGACAATTGTGGAAAAATGAGTGGAGAAAACAGAGTAGTGAAACTTAAAATATTTATTTTATCATCATCACAAAAAAACCAAGCCTAAATCGTCCACAGCCAACGTGTGGGACTCTGGCTGTCCTGTGGAGGTGTTTGTGGGAAGGTGGGGGGTATGAAGCCTCCTGTTGCCATAACGGCAGTTATTTTATGACTGAGTTTATTTGTCGTGATTCTGACTTCCGAACATTCTCAAATGACCCCATTTTCTCTTTAGCTGTTGACTTTAGCGCGTCATGGTTGTTGCCGGTAGTAACAGAACTGGCACCAAAGCTTCTGAAAATTCTAAAACAAACAAAAACCTGTGCAGCGCTAACGGCGGCGAACAGAGCAAATGCAGGAAGTGGTGATGTAAAGACAGCCAATCAGGATGAGCTTTCTGTAGAACCAAAGCTGTGATTGGCTGGAAAAAAAACCAGCCCGGATGCGACAAACGGAATGACATTGTTACAAAACAAAGCAGCATGGAAAAAAACTTAAGAATAGTTATGATACAAAACATCCTTTAAGTTATTGAGTTCAAATATACACAGGCATTTTTCTCATATTTACATATTTACATCATAACAAAAACATTTCTGAGGGACGAAGAGGAAAATTTCCCTTTTCTGCATTGAAATTCTAAAGAAGACAAAAAGAAACTAAAATCACGGCTGAAGGCACTTTTACCGACGCAAACAAGGTGATGGATGTAAACAAAAAGGCCTGTGACAAATTCCTTTTTTTAAATTTTTCTATAATTTTTGTAGAAAACTGAGAATGCGAAGCGTCAAAAAGGCCCGAGGGTTCAGGCTAAGGCAGGAGGAGCCAACCACAGACCCAGAACCTGACAGGATGTGGAGCATCTGCGCTTCCGAGGATCTCTGCAGTGACACAGACGTGAAGGCGGCGGCGAACAGCCTGTAAACGTCAGAACAAACCTGGAGTGTTGGGAAAAACTCTTCCTGCGTCCAGCAGACGCCTGAAGTCGACCCGTTCCCTGCTTGTTGTTCTGAGCTGCAGGTGAAGAACTGAAGATGAAAGAAGATCAAAGCCTCATCCTCTTCATACGTAGTGGTCTTTAACGTCCTCGCTCAGCCTGGCGGCGTTTAGGTTTTTACAGCGGTTGTCTTTGGGGCTGTACGGCGTCCGATGCGGCGCCTTCACGGGGCCACTGTGTGACGTGCAGATCAGCCCCCCCTTTCTGGCCCCGCCCCTGTCCCGTGCCCTCGCCGTGGAGCACTTTAACGGTGGGCACTTTTCCCCAAGGCCCATCCCCCTCTCGTCGTCCTCTTCCAACTCCTCCCCAGGCTCCGCCTCCTCCACGCCTTCGGCACCGTCGCACTTCCTGTCGGCGGCGGCCACCAGCTTCCTGCACTCGTACTGAACGTCTCTGTGGCGGTTGTCCTTGGGGGCGTGGCCCCGCAGCGGCTCTAGCTGGTTGTTGACCGTCATGTCATCAGATGGCGCCGCCCTCTCGCGCTCCTTCTTCCTCTTCCGGGTCCACAGGACGCAAACGACGATGCAGACGATCCAGAGGAGGCCGAAGACCACGCCCAGAACCGGCACCAGATATCCTGATGGCCGACACGTTAGCATTTAGCTCCGCAGAAACACCTTGATAAAAGACACCTGAGGTGGTCATGTGACTCACCGATGGGCGGAGGCTCCGCCTGCGTCTCCACCTTCACCTCCACCACGGCTAACATCACCGTGCTGTTGTGGCGTTTGGACAGCGCGCTGATGATGGCGCTTGCCGCCTTCTGGATCCGCCCACGGTCGCTTTCTTTGGACGGGGCCTCCTCCTCGAAGGACTGAGAGAGAGAGAGAAAGAGAAAGAGAGAGAGAGAGAGGGAGAGGGAGAGGGAGAGGGAGAGAGAGAGAGAGAGAGAGAGAGAGAGAGAGAGAGAGAGAGAGAGAGAGAGAGAGAGAGAGAGAGAGAGAGAGAGAGAGAGAGAGAGAGAGAGAGAGAGAGAGAGAGAGAGAGAGGGAGAGAGAGAGAGAGAGAGAGAGAGAGAGAGAGAGAGAGAGAGAGAGACCCCCAGGGAGAGAGAGAGAGAGAGAGAGAGATAACGGATAAACATCCTCAGCTGTTCTCACCAAGGTGCTCAAACCTGAAGCTGACCAGGTTCTAAAACTTGCCGACTGTTTTGAACGACTGTCTGTCCGCCTGAGGTCTCACCGGAGGCAATGATAATCAGAAAATCGGGCATGTCAGGGCAACGTTAGCGTGCGTGTGTGTGTGGTAGTCACCATGGCAACCTCCACAGCATCGCTGTTGGCGTAGGACAGATCGCAGAGGATGAGCAGCGGTCGGTCGTCAGCCAGCGTCTGAGTGACGGGGAGATACCTGAGCTCAGAGCAGATGTTCTCCACCGTGGTGCCCTGTCACACACACACACACACACACACACACACACACACACACACAGATATCATGATTCATGGTCGTGACGGCAGGTCCCGGATTCTTCATCCGCTCAGTCTTCCTCACCTTTGGTACTTTGTCCTTTTTGAAGATGAGTGTGATTCGAGCGCAGCTGTTGTCAAGGTAACCGCTGTTGGGCTTACACTGGGTGTTGAGGGGCGTGGGGGGGTCCGGCGCGGAGCACACACCCCACTGGTGACACGGCGGCGTGAAGCAGGTGAGGAACGGATGCTGGAGGCACTCCTGGCCTCCGGGGCAGGAGGCAGCGACGGCGCCCGCCGGAGGGGGAGGCGCCTGGAGGCGGCAGGGCCGACGCCCACACCTCACCTGGAAAGGTGGGACTTTTAGAGCGGTTGCCGCGGCGACGCCAGCTATTCGTGAGGACGGAACGGACCTTGGAGCAGCGCACGCTCCCGTCGGTACAGCGGCAGGCGTTGCACTCCTCCTCCCAGCGGCCGCCGTGAGGAAACTGCAGGCCGGCGTGATGACACGGCTTCCCGAGTCCGACGACTGCAACACCAACAGGCAGGTTAGGCCCGCCCCTCCACGCTCACACCCGCCCTAGCAACCATCGCCGAGGACACTCACACTCCTGGCAGCGGGCTCCAGCGTGGCCCGGCGGGCAGCTGCAGCGGTAGCCGTTAATCTGGTCCAGGCAGGTGGAGCCTTCGGCGCACGGCGACGACTGGCACTCGTCAACGTCTGTTGGGGAGCCGCAGAGGTCAAAGGTCAGAGCGGGTCTGAATGCGCAGAACCCTGGCGGGTTGTTTCCCAGGGTGCCGTGGGAGAGGCCCCACCTTCCTCCCCCTCAACAATCCACACACGTGGCCTTTCACCCCCGACCCCTGACCTCACCCCCCCACCACCGCCCTCCCCCCGATTCCCGGCCACTCACTGATGCGGCAGTCCGGTCCGGCAAATCCCGGGGCGCACTCGCAGCGGAACCAGTTCACGCCGTCCACGCAGAGACCGCCGTTGTAGCTGCCAGAGGAAACAGGCGGTGAGTTTCCCGCCCAAAAGCGTTGGCTAGCCCATGACATTAGCATGTCGCTGGTCTTAGCCTGTTTCGTTAGCCTAAAGTTTCCATGTCAGCGAGCTGAAGCTGTGACCAGACTCGGTGTTTAACCACATACCGAGCCCCAGCACACCTCCGCCGCTCAGCCCCGCCCCCAGGTGGAGGCTGGTGAATGGAGAGAGCGGCGCCCCCACCAGCCCCGCCCTAAAACCGCAGAAACCGCTAATGCCTCCCACCGGGGGGGATGCTGCGGGTCTGGTTCCTTCTCCAGTTTAAACCTGAGGTGGGTTCACTTCACCACCCCCTCCATCCCAGTCACACCAGTCCTCTGATGAATAAAGGTGGGCGGGGATAAAGGGGGGCTGCAGGTTTCGGGTGAAGGTGTGGCTCTTACCAGGGGTGGGGGTTACAGTCGTCAACATCTGCAAAAAGACAAGAGCACCGTCAGCGTCTGGCCGGGTCCCCTCGTCGAGCACCTCCGACTCCACCTACTCTGGGTGCAGGTTGGCCCCTCCCACCCGTCCTTGCAAACGCAGGTGAAAGCGTCACTGCCGCCCACGCACGTTCCCCCCGTTGTGGCAGGGACCCGAGTCGCATGTGCTGTTCTTGGCTGCAACACAAAAGCAAGAGTCACTGCAGGCGTCTCCACGGCGACCGGCGAGAGGCGTCGGTGTCGGGTGTCTGACCCGTGTTGCAGGTGCTGCCGCCCCAACCCGGGCAGGCAGCCGCACAGGAAGGCGTCTCCGTGGTCGTAGCATGTGCCGCCGTTGCTGCAGGTGGTGGCGTCGCACTGGCTCACACCTGAAAGCAGCAGCGGGTCAGTGAAGGCATCGCCAGCCAAGCTGGAGCGTCGCAGCGCTAACGCACGCGAGTGGCAGCTCCTCCCCTTCCAGCCGTCAACGCAGTCGCAGTAAAAGTCGTTCAGCAGGTCGACGCAGGCGCCGCCATTCTGACAGGGTTTCCTGCTGCACTCGTTCACGTCTGGAAGGTGGAAACGGGTCAGTGGGGACGCGTTCGCCCGCCCGCAGCACTTGGCTAACCTGAGCGGTTGCCTACCGGCGTCGCACAGCGGCCCCTCCCACCCGCCGGGACAGACGCACTGGAACGCGTTGATGCCGTCGATGCAGGTGCCGCCGTTGCGGCAGGGCGAGGAGGCGCAGTCGTTGATGTCTGCGGGGAAGCGGAGGGAGCGTCAGAGTTCTGCCCTGGCGGCAACCCCAGCGGCGCTTCCGGCGGACTGACTCTCGTGGCAGTAGGTCCCGGCGAAGCCCGGCTCGCACCAGCAGCTGAAGTTCCCCCCCGGCTGGCTGACGCAGCGGCCATGGGGGCCACACACGTTGGACGAGATGTGCCACGCCCCCTTCTGGGTGCCGTTAGGCGCCACGGCGACCGTGCAGCTGTCGATCACTGCGGAGGAATGTTGTTTGGGCGTCCGGGTCTGTGCCGATAAAGTTTTTGGTTTTGAAGCTCACCTCTGCAGCGGTGGGTCCTGCAGTGGTCTTTCAGGTCCGAGCAGGTCTTTCCCTCATAGTCATCGGGGCAGCTGCAGTAGAAATCCCCCTGCAGGGCGTGGCAGCGGGCCCGGTTCTGGCACGGGTCCGGGCTGCACGGGTCCTTTTGGACCTGCGGGGAGGCGGGGCAAAGGTCAGAGGCGTGTCCTCACCGGCCGTTGGCAGCTTCCACGGCCGCCCGGGCGTCACCTCGCAGGCGGTTCCGGCGAAGCCTGGCGGACAGTCGCACGCGTAGCCGTCCGGCAGGGCGTGGCAGCGCCCGCCGTTCCGGCACGGCGCGCTAGCGCAGCGGTTCCTCTGCAGCTCGCAGTGGCGGCCTGCAAAGCCCGGCGGGCAGATGCACTGGTACCCTCCGGACGAGTCCTGAAGCAGCAGAAGGTGACGGTGATTCGATCAAAAGGGCTTTTCTTTGATTTTTAGCTTTGATTTAGTATCAAAGCTGAGAGGAGGGACTCTCACCTTGCAGCTTCCTCCGTTCTGACACTGACCGTGGCAGCTGTTCACATCTGCACAGAAGAGCCAAACTCGTCAGCGTCGCCTCCCACCACTGGTGAAAACCCAATGGAAACTGAGCTAACGTGCAGCCGCAGAGCTAAAGATCCAAGCGGAGGCGCATGCTAACACAAGACAGCAGAGCTGCAACTGCTGGAACATCAGCCTGAGATTTCCTCTGAAAGATCCCAAACAGACGGGAAAAGAAAAGATTTGAGTGCAAAAGTCTGGAGACGGAAGTGAAGCTCGACACCTCGGCTAACCCGTTAGCGTCGGGGGCTAACCGAGGTGTTGTTTGCTTTAACTGGTTACATCATGAATGCTGTTAAAAGATTCATAAACAACATCCAAAAGTGACACAATAATCTAAAAACAAGGGAGAAGAAGAGGCGCAGAAAAGCTAACCAAGCTAGCCAGTAAAGAAGCTAGGGAAGCTAAAGGATGCTAAAGGAAGCTAAAAGAGAGTAAAGGAGGCTAAAGGAAGCTGTGGCTCTACGAGTGCTGACAGGAAGGTGGGAAAAGGTAAGAAGGCTGCCGATTGGCCGGATACTAACGGATGTCACAGCTCTGGCCCGCCCATCCAGGAAAGCAGGCGCAGTAAAATCCACCAATCAGATTTTTGCAAGCGTAAGCATTGAGGCAAGGCTTCCCCAAACACTCATTAATGTCTGCAAATGAAAAACCAGAGACAGAGGGAGAGAGCCATGACGCCCCGTCACCAGGCAAAGAAACACCCCTCCCACAAGTAAGGTCATCTCAGGTCAAAGGTCAACCACATCACACAGGGTGCCCTCGGATACGTGTTCAACAGCCCCAGATCTTAGTCCAGGTCGAGGTTCTGGCATCAGCTGGAAGTCCCTGGTTAGCCTTCCTGCTAACGCTGTTAGCATGGTAACTGTGATCAAACTTCCAGGATTTCCAGGGTTAATGTCTCTCCGTCAGATTCCCAGAAGCCCGACCTGGAGCATTCCAAGTGGTCAGTTTCAGAGGTGGCCCCTCGCCAAGCCCCGCCCCCGCCAGCCCCGCCCCCGCCTGGCGCACTATTAACACATTAGTACGCTCCCAGGAGGTAAACGACACCTGTCGGGCTGCTGAAACCAAAGACTGCCAACCCCTTCCCAAAACCCAGCGTCCCCAAATACCTTCACGCCCCCCCAGCAGCTCGTACCCAGCCCCCCCGAGGGGGGACGCCGCGCCGCCACGCCGCTAGCCCGCTCTGACTCCAGGACATTTCAACATGTTCTGGTGAAACTGAAAACTTTCATCCGTAAAACCAAAGTTTTTCAAAGTAAAAGACGATCTTTGAGGCCCAAAGACCCGCCCCCTCTGTCCCCTTCCACCCCCCCTCTGCCCAAATCCTCCGCGTGCATTTTTAGAAGAACTCAAGTGTTTCCTGGATGGAGCTGAAGAGGGCAAGGGGGCGTGGTTCGCTGGCCACGCCCCGTCTGGAGCGAAACACACCCCAGCGCTATTTTTGGCCCCGCGGCGAGCTGTTGCCAGGCGGGCGGCCATTTTTAGCCTGACTACAGTTGATTAGCACCTCTGTGCGCGGCTAGAAGCGAGTGACAGCACAGGATAAACAAACAGACAAACAAAAGGGCTTCCGGCGCTGCGGCGCCCCGGCGGGGCCGTACCTATCTGGCAGGTCCTGCCGGTCCACTGCGGAGGACAGATGCACTCGAAGCCGTTGTCCATGTCGACGCAGGTCCCGCCCTGAGCGCACGGCCCGGACGCGCACTCGTCGGTGTCTGACAGGCGAAGGGGACACGTGTCAGATCTCAACGCCGTGACGGCGGCGGCGGGTGGGGCTCACCTTTGGCACAGGTGGGCCCGGACCAGCCCGGCGGACAGTGGCACTCGAAGCCCGACGGGACCTCGTGACACGTCCCCCCGTTGGCGCAGGGGTTGGACGCGCATGCGTGCTCGGCTGGACGGAGGGAACCCAGGCGTGAGATCAGGGCGGGTCAGCCCTGTTGGAGGCGGGGCTTACCGATCTCGCAGTTCTTGCCGGAGTAGCCGTCTGGACAGGCGCAGTCGTACTCGTCGGGCTCGGTGTTCATGCAGGTTCCTCCGTTCCTGCAGGGCCGGTTGGTGCCACAATAGTTGAGATCTGCGGAGAACAGACGCCGTTTGTTGGACGGAGGCGACTTTCTGCCTGAAAACACGCAGGAATCCTCCTGGATGAGGGACGGATGCAGCGCTGGAGGCCGCCGCCGCTGGCTAACCAGGCCGTCACGTCCAAAGCACAAGCAGACGCGTTGCTGCGGCCGTACCAGAGCACCGGCTGTGGCGAGGAAGAGGCAGCGGGCGTAGAAACCAAACACACACACGCACACACACATGCGTTGCGAGCGGTGTCCTCACCCTTGTTGCAGAGCAGGCCGCCCCAGTTCTTCTCGCAGATGCACTCCCACGGCACGCCGCAGGTCCCGTGGACGCAGCCTGGGTACGGCACACACTGGTCGCAGAGGGCGCCCTGCCACCCGTAGTTGCACCTGCGGCACAGGCAGCAGCAAGTCACGCCTCGGATCGTCACGGACGCCGACGCGCCGCCACGTGAGCAGGACGGGCCGAGCGGCGCCGCTGCAGAGCGTGTTGGGCAACAGAAGCAACCGGGAAAATCCATCCGTCAGAGCAATGAATTCCCCTCGTTTCACAACCCGGAGTGTGTGTTCCTGTTCCAGCTGGAAGGAATCTCACCTCCACACACACACACACACACACACACACACACACACACACACACACACACACACACACACACACACACACACACCAGCAGAGACGTGAAGAAGCAACTTTCTCGCTGAGGAATGCTGGGAGAACTGATGATTCCCGAACAGATGGAGAGAATTCTCCATCTTCTGCTCCTGATTTAGGACATTCCTGTGTGTGTGTGTGTGTGTGTGTGTGTGTGTGTGTGTGAAGAATCAGGTTTTTCAGCGTGCTCCCGTGTTTGCTGGAGGTCAGACGTGAAGCGCGCAGCGGTCCCGGGGGGGCGGCGTTAGCTAATCTGTTGGTTTATGGCAGCACTCTGTTATTCCAAGGCCAGCACCAACCGTCTCCACCTGTCCTGTCATTTCTCCTGACGGAGTTATTTTAGGGTCCCTCCCCCAAACGCCCCTCCCCCACATCCACGCCGCCGCTTGGCGCCCATCGACAGCCACGCCTTCCCGACTGACCTGATGTTTTCCTGCTTGTTTCCCGAACAGAGCGGTAACCTTGACAACCTCTGGTTGTCAACAGTGGTGCTACAGCCGGAGCCGAAGCATCCGGTCGGCCTCCTGGTGGCCGGCTGCAGCAGAGCGCTGGTTGCACGTCGGAGGCCGGCGAATAACCTGCCTGCTGCAGCGGCGGCGCTGTCGACCATCTTGACTGATATGGAGGGAAAAATCGCTGTGCTAGCACACTCAAACTAACCTAGAGCAACGGACCGTCTCACGTTAGCTTGCTAGCGTGCTAACAGTTGCTACATGAATGTAAAGAGTCTAGATAACGTAAACATGCAGAGAAATCTATATTTATTCACGTGTAATTAGATTTAAGCTGCTGTCACGGGATTGAAATCCTGGGATGTTTGTGTGTGTGTGTGTGTGTGTGTGTGTGTGTGTGTCCTGTTTACTACGGAACGTGCTGCTGTCCAGCGCTGTGGTCGGTGGCATTGCCCTGCCCACCGTTGGCCGTGCAGCGGTGGCGGCGTGGACAGCCTGTCTGGCTGCAGCCGGAAGGTTCTGGGGTGGAGGTGTGTGTGTGTGTGTGTATGTGTGTGTGTGTGGAGGGGGGGGCGGCCGGAGCCTAAAATATCCCAGCAACCCACAACCTTCTCCTTCTCCACCACAGCCCCCTCAGGCAGCCCACACCCAGAGGGCCGCACGCACGCGTGCATGTGTGTGTGTGTGTGTGTGTGTGTGAATTATTTACAGGCGAGCCTCGCGCCTAAATCCAGCCGACGGACTTATCCCGCTGTTGCCTAGCTACATGTTTAGTAGTGTCACATGAGGCAGCGTAGGTTGTGTGAGAAACAAACAGTTTCTAGTTTTTCGCATTTTTCTTCCTCTTTTCTGTTGTTTTTTTAACCCTTCGCTCTCCAGTTTTCCAGAAAAGTTTCCTGAATCAGGACGGAATCTTCTGCATCACAAACACCTTCGGCGGCTGTTTTTGGTGCCGGAGCGACGCGGCCGGCAGCCATAACAAGGAGGAGGAGAGGAAGAGGAGATGGGGGCAGCAGACGGAGGCAGGGGTGTTGGGAACGGGAAGCAGAACAATGGCTGAGGGAGGGGGAGGCTTCCCACACACACACACACACACACACACACACAGGGGGAGGAGGGACGCTACGCTTAAGCTAGCTGCACCGCCGCCCCTCCCCCACACGCCTCTCCTCACCTGGGGGGCGTGGCGGGACTCACCTGCACTCTCCGGGCGCGCCGCAGGTCCCGTGCTGGCGGCTGCATCCCTGCCTGCAGACGGCTTCGGCGGCAACATGGAGGAAGGAGGAGAAGCGCTTGGTCAGTTTCCGGCTGAATTCCCGACGCTTCCGCCAAAGGTGCCAAACATTCCCGACATTCCGCGGAGGGAAGCTTTAGCGCAGCGCTGCTAACGCAGGCCGTCCCACCTGCTTTGCAGCTGTCCGTCAGGTTGGTCCAGCCCTCCAGACACTCCCGGTTGCCCAGCGGGTCGCAGGCGTAGTGGCCGAAGTAGTCGTCGCGCGGCCGGCACACCTTGTTGCACTTGGCGCCGTAGTAGTGCTGGTCACAGCGCACCCTGACGGCGTACGCCAGCCTGGCGCCGGCGCCCTGCTGCTCCACCGTCTGCTTCTCCTCGCCAGGGTTCAGCATCCCCTTGTAGACGCTGCGTCCGATCAGCAGCTCTTCATCTGGACGGAAAACACAATCAGAAGCCGACCTTTGACCTCGGCGCACCTGACCACGGGCGGAGCGGCAGCAGGCAGATGCTCGTTTCCTAGGTTCCTTCTTTTTTAGAAATCAGCACCAAAGGGGAAGCTCTGTGATTTGTGGCGTTGCCACGGAGACGTTCAGGAAGCTAGTTTGTCCTGGAGCCGTTAGCCTGAGTCTGCCGGTGGGATTCGACCCCACAACCTGCTGAGAAGCCAGAAAGTCCAGCTGTTGACGGCTAAAAAATAGGAAATGGGAGAAAACTGAGGCGGCTGAAGGGCCGAGTGTGGGGGCGGGGCCTGCGGGGGTGTGGTCACCGCGGCGACGCTGCTGCCAACAGGAAATCCAGGCCGACTCTTCCAGAGCGGAGCCGGAAATAATAGGAGACGAGGAACCGTTAGCTTCCTGAGCCGGCTGGAAGGACGAGGGCAGCTCGGCTAGCATTAGCATTAGCTTCTACAGGCACGGGCTCTCATCCGATTAGGAAGAAAAAGATTAAAAAATGTTTCTCAAATTAGCTTCATAGACCAGTTGACGGCTAAAGCAGAGCTTTAGCGGCCAGTGCTGCACTGTAGCTTCTTCGTTAGCATTGGCGCAGTGGTTTGCAGCCTTGCCTGTTAGCATTAGCCTGCATGAGCTAACGCTTTCGTCTCTGGAGGGATTCTGAAGCAGCTTGGTCTTGGTTTCCTTTCTGAAGGAGGAAACGCCGTCTGTCCACCGTGTCCCACATTAGCGCGGCGCCAACACAGAGCCACAGATTTTAGCGCGGCACCCACCCGCCCGCTAGCTGCTGCTCATCTCCAGCAATTACATAAAAATATGGACCAATCAGGAGCTCCGGCTGTTTCCAGGGAGAGCAGCAGCGACGGCGCGTCCGGGCCAGCGTGGCGGTCGGAGGGGGGAGGGGCCACCCTCTGCCGAAATGTTTGGTTGGCGGGTGGGGGGCATGTTTGACCTTTGACCCCTAGCTTGTTGCCTGTAACAGGTTTACGGTAAGAGCCGATCACATGACCTCATCAGAGAAAAAACAGACGGTAAACAAGAATTTAGCAAATATTGACTCTGCGGCCGCAAACGCGGCAATTATAGCTACACGGCAGAAGCTGGAAACAGTTTGGTTTTAAAAATAAAAGCATGGGGTCAAAGGTCTCGCGGTGGCAGAATCAGGGCAGCAGCAGCTCCGCCCCCTCCGCCACCGCCGCTCCTCCTGGAGCGTAAACAGGCTTCACCAAAGCTTCTGGGGACAGGGAGACAGGAGGACGGGAGGACAGGGGGACAGGAAGCGCCGGGCCCCTAATCCCTCCGTCATTAGTGAGGAGGGTGTGTCCCTGGGTGTGTCCTCGGATGTCCTGGTCTGATCTGGCTGCTGGATGGGCACCAGTAACACCAGCGAGGCCCCTCCCCGCCCCTCTCCCCCTCCCTCTCTCATCTCCGTGGTAACCTGTCCCCCTCCCAGCAGGTACAGGTGTGTCACGGGCTCTAAAGCTGCTGCTTCCTGATTTCCGGCCTGGGGAACAGATCTGGGATCAGCCTGGCTCCACACCTGCTCCTCCCTCTAATTAGCTCGTTTGCTCCCCCAGCTGCAGGTTGCCGCCTGCTCGGCCACGTTTTCCGCCAGACTCCCAGAGATCAAAGACTTGAAAGCCACTCCTGCTCTTCCTGTTAGCTCCCGTGTGTGTGTGTGTGTGTGTGTGTGTCTCACCGTTGCCATAGGTGTCGTTGTCCCGGTCCCACGCCTCCACGATGACGGTGAACCCTCGCTACAACAGACAGAGGTTAGAGGTCAAAGGTCAGACTGGCAGTCAACTGCTTTAGGAGCTTTTATTTTGAACGGGCACTTTCCGTAGTTTCCTGTGATGCCAGTTTAGGAGACAAATGTTCTTCAAGGACAAAACAGACTGTTGGCGTCTACTGTTAGCCGCCATTAGTGGCTAACTCAAAAGGGGAAGAACTCTGAGTTGTTTCAGGTGCGGCGAGCCGGAGAGGCGTGTCGCCGTGGCAGCTGGGAGTTCCTGTGACCCCCAGACCCTGGGGGGGGGGGGGAGGGGTCGGAACACCCAGGAGTGGAGAAGCAGCCCGGGGTTAGGGCCGAGGTTCTGATCTGGTGTCCGGTTCTTATCCGGATCCAGTCCAGATCCACCAGCTTCATCATCGTCAACCTCTCCTGTCTAATTATTTTTAAATATCATGAACAGATGGGGCAGCCCCCTGGTGTGTGTGTGTGTGTGTGTGTGTGTGTGTGTGTATGTGCGTGTGTGTGTGTGTGTGTGTGTGTGGAGCAACCAGACACCACAAACCAATTTCCAGAAGTCAGGAGGATTTGAGGCTTTCACCAGTTTCACCTGTTCAATGAATAAATTAGCACGTTAGCGCGACAGCAGCTACGCCCAGACGAGGAAGGCCTCGTCCTCATCCTCATCCTCATCCTCGTCAGAGACGATCCTGTTTGGCAGAAGGTTGCGTCTCCCGGGGCGCCGTTTTGGGGCTGAAGCCTCATGATTCCGCCGTTTCGATTCTTCTTCTGTGGTTTCGGGTTTTTCAGGACGGAAACAAACACTTTTGTTTGTTCGTTTCCAAACACGAGGAGATTTTGGCAGCCGATGCGAGCAAACAGCCGACATCACCTGCAGTCACGTGACCTTCACCGGGAAGACGGTGCGGCTGTCACAGCCTCATCTGAGGCGTGAAGCACTTTCCTTAGAGGAGCGAGGCAGCGGCGCTCCTCCCCGAACTCTGACATTAGAGAATTAGCAGCAGAGCAGCGAGACCCAATTAGCAACGTTAGCGTAGCCGCGATCAGAGGCAGAAATAACACAGCAACACCTGTGGTGTCACACCTGACATGAATAAAACATGTGGCTCCCGGCAGAGAGGAGCTGGATGCTTCATTTAGCACTTTATTAACAGAACCAGCCACACACACACACAACACACACACACACACACACACACCCAGCGGGTCTCTGAGGAGGCCTCGGAGCTCCAGGACGCCTGGTTCAGCAGCAGATCTAATCAAAGCTGATCTAATCAGCTCCCAGAAAAATGACCCAGTTCTGCTGCTCCCACAACCACAGCCGTGGAAATCAGCTTCTGTGGAGCTCCGACACCACCAGCAGCTCCGCCAGCACAACCAGAACCACCAGCAGGTCCAGAACCACCAGCAGGTCCAGAACCACCAGCAGGTCCACCAGTTGTAATGACCTGACCCAGGTGACCAGATGAGGTCTTTTCATGAGTGTTCTCACTGAGCCAGCACCAGTGGCTCAAACACACACACACACACACACACACACACACACACACACACACACACACACACTCTGCTGGGGTTTTAGAACTGATGTACAGGTTGTGTAACGACTCCAGGACGTGTTTGGTGACACAAAGCTGCTTCTGTCGGCGGCGCTGATCCATCAGCTGGGTCACGCGCCTGCGGAGGATCAGCTGATGCAACCAGAGGCAGCGTGGGAAAGTTTCTGAGGCTCGCGGCCGAACTGACGATGAATTGGTGGTTGGTGGATCAGCTAACGGCTAACAGCTAACGGCTAACAGCCATGTTAGCGCCAACCAGGCTGAACAACTGTTTGTGTTTGGGCAGCTAACGCTAACAAGCTAAGAGTCAGCTCACCGGAAACGGGAGCAGCGGCTGATCGGTTACCATGTGACTCAAACCCCCTCAAAAGCCAAAGGGGTGTGGCCTAGAGCTTTCTTCTTCTTCTCCTAATTGGCTGTTTATTTTTTAGCCTGATCGCTGCTGTTCCTCTCACAGACGACGGCGATTCTGGATGTTATTGAGGACACCCCCCCCCCCCCCAGCCCCCCCAGGGGCCCAGGTTCTGCAGGCGTCCAGGCCGCCTCGGCCCGTCCCAGCCGGGCGCTGACGTCTGACCGCGGCTGCTCACGGTGACCAGAGTCAGAAGCTGCTTTCAGGAACCACCTTAACCCAGAGATGCAACCTGGACACACACACCATCCCCACACACACCCTCGGAGGCTGGATGGTGGAGCATCACGGAGAGCGTCCGGACCGGGCGGGGGAGGGGGGCTGTGGGCCGGTCTGGGTCGCTGGTGACACCGATAGCCGCCGCCTGTGTCACACACAGCCCAGTGGTAACCGTATCCGCCCGCGGGGCCCCACGTTACTACTTCCATCTTCCCGTCTGCTGACAGCTGACCGTGGGGAGTGATGAATGAGGAGGTCTGACACCCGAGTGACGAGAACACGCAGCCAACAGCTTTCCACACACTCGGAACGGCCGCTCCGGGTCCCGGCCTCGGTCTGAGCGGCGGTCTCGGGCACAAAACCGCCCGGGTTGTTATTTTTAGGTCCATGGACGATAACGACGGCGGCTTTAGGAGGAACCACGGCAACAGTTCTGCTTCTGCATCGGCAATAAATAAAGACTCTGGATTTGGCACAAGAACCCGCATTCAGCAGGCCAAAACAGGCCTGAAGGAGCCATCAGCTGCTCGGTGAACACACACCCCCGAGGGCGGCTCCGCATCTACGCAGAGAAACCATCAAGGTGCTTCAAAGTGGAGAAATCTGGTGGACGCTTTCAGGCCAGGAAACCAGCAAAAGTGTCCAAATATCACCTTCAACGGCTTCAGGCTCTGGTCTCCTTTCACCCACCGAAGAGCAACCACAGCGGCTACAATCGCCTCGCTCCCCTTTCAGGAGTCATTTTTCACCATTTGCCAGCCAACAACAGCCTCCACTCCTGCTCTGACAGCTTCCACCAGCTGTTTGGGGACTCAAACCTGCCTGACAGGAGCTTCCCCTCCGCCGCTGTTTCCCACACGGACCAGCAGCGCCAGAACTCCTGCTTGGTCCCGCTGCTCTGTTTGGATTAGATAAGGAGCTACCTGCTGCTGCTTCCGCTACCAAGCACACACACACACACACACACACACACACACGCAGATAGAGAAAAAGAAGGAGCGAGAGGGGGCAAAGGGAGGGAGGGAGGGAGGGAGAGGTCGCTGCTCGGGAACCAGCTCTGCGCGTAAAAGTCGTGCGTAACGCGCGCTCGCAGATGTGGCACCCCGACGAGCACCCAGCACATCCTCGGTGGGACGTGAAACCCTGTGGACACCAAGAGGACCGAAGACCAGCGGCCCGGGGGGGGGGGCGGGGGACCAAAGGTTTCACCAAAGATAAAAGTGCCGAATGAAAAAACAAGTGCGCCAAACTGCCGCTCCGAGCGCAAACGCCTTCGCGGGTAAACGAAAGCCACTTTAGCGGAGATCTCGCGCTGAGATCCGCGTGACTGATCCACTCACCGGCCACGCGAACTGGAAAGGTATGAGGATCCTCCCGGCCTCGCTGGGTCGGTGGGCTCCGCTGTTTTGGCCGCTCTTGAACTGAAAAGTATTCCCACCGATAACTTTAGTGGTCCCTGAGCCGTAGGTGCAGGCCCCTTTGGTCTCGACCTCCGTCTGGAATTCCTTCAAGCACACCTTGACGTAGGTGTCACACTCGTCCGCGCCGCAGGGGCCCTCGGACGCGCGCTTCTCCGCGTCGCAGCAGTCCCCGCTGAGCAGCCGCCCTCCGGTGTTTTCCACCGAGATCAGCTGCACCTCGAAGTATCCGGTGGAGCGGGACACCTGCGGGGGCAGGTGAGAGTCAGCCAGGTCAGGTTGTGATGCGGCGTGTGTGTGTGCGTGTGTGTGCGCGCAGGTGACGCTGCCGTGAAGCTTTTTCCCCGCGACTAAAGGCAGACCTGCAGACCTGCAGACCTTCAGGCTCCAGCGGCTCCGCAGAGTTTCTGTTCTAACGTTTAAACGGCGGAAAGAGACACCGGCAAAGTTTGAGGACCGTCACGGACGGGGTGACGTTCCCGCGGGGAGAGTTCCCAAAACACGGAGGTGAGATGTTGAGAATGTATCTAGACGCGTCAACAGGTGAGAGGAGCGAGCCAACGGCGTCATCTCCATCTGAGACGCAGAAGCAGAAGTTCTCACCTGAGCCTGCAGCGTCAGGAGGAGACACACCAGCGGGAAGCGCGGCGCTCGCTGCCCGTTCCACATGTCTGCGGCCGCGGAGCGAACCTGGAGCTCGGTGCCGTCTAGAGCCGAGAGGAGGCGGGCTGCAGCCGTCCGGGGGTCCGGGCCATGCACGCGCAGCGGCTCCGCTCCTGGAGGCCAACACGCGCTCCGCCGCTCCGGACAGCACTGAGCACGAGCCGCCGCGAGACGCTGCTGCACAGCACGAGCCGGGCGCTCCCCTGACGACGGACGTCCGCCGGGGCCGAATCCCACCACATGGAGTTTCAGTCTCGAATAGGAGGAGGGGGGTGGGGAGAAAGGAGAGGGGGGAGAAGGGGGGGAGAGGGGGGG
>CAAE01014728.1:184279-209356 GCA_000180735.1 Tetraodon nigroviridis
TGTTCTCTGCGATGGTCAAGACGGGTGGGTATTAGCACGCCGCCACGCTAACCTTTGAGAGAAGAGCTCTTGCTAACTGTGCTAACTGTGCTAACAGGCGTCACCGCGCTGCCGTGTGTGTGTGTGTGTTTCTTTTTTACCTGCTTTGACGTTACCTGAGACTCGTTTTGGACCCACATTTCTGCCTCTGACTTCTCCATCTTTAGCTGATTAGCTCAGAAGCGCTCCAGAAGGTTCTGAACGGCGCCTAGAGCAGCGTCTCAGGGCGGATGGAGCAGCGGGGCGGAGCTCTGTGGCTGGTGGTCTGGGCCTCAGGAAGGCCGCCGCTGCGTCAGGCTAACTCTGCCGCTTTGTTCTGCGTCTGAATATTAATGAGATATTTGTGCTAGCGAGGCGAGCGGAGGGACGCCGGCGGCTGGTCTGGGGTCAGTTTGGAGGATCGATTGGAGCCGATCACCTCGGGGAGCTCTGATTGGCTCCTGCAGCCCTTTGATGAAGGCGCTGGCCTGCTTTGTTCTCCTCAAGGTCGTTCTGGTGAAGCTCCGGAGCGAATGAATCCCAACGCTGAGGAAACATCACGGCTATTTTTAGGGGTTAGTTAAAGCCGCGTCCAGAGAGAAGTGATTGGAGAGGAGCGGGCGTGCACGTGTGTGTGTGTGTGTGTGTGTGTGTGTGTGTGTTTTGGCTGTTTGAATATTCTGAGTCTGGGCTTCAGGATTCTGCAGGTTTCTGAAACCAGCTCATTCAAAAAGTGGCCGCAGCAAAGCATGCTGGGAGACGGGCGCTAATGCTAATGCTAATGCTAATGCTAAGCGTTCTGTTGGTTCTCACAAGTAGGGTTTACCTTCTTCACGGGGGTTTGGAGCCATCCCTGCTGGTTCCTCAGCTGGTTCCTCCTCCTGTGGGGTCCGTTTCCACGGCGACCGGGGCGCGGGGGGAGGGGCGGCGGCTCCTTGGGCATCTGCTGGTTTTGTTCAGAGCTTCGTGCGAGTAAACACTGGTGATGGTGACCATCTGCTCAGAGGCGCACGAGCTGGCAGAAGCTCCTGGAAGCGATGAAGAGGAGCGAAGACGAGACAGAAGACAGAAAATAGTGAGGAAGAAGATGGTTGGAGACACGTGAGAAGCAAACGTCTCCTCCCCTGGTGACCAGCACCTGCCCGTCCTCCACAGAGGGAGGGAGGAGCCAACTCCTCTTCCTCACCTGGACAAGCGTCTCTGTCTGCTGCTGATGAAGATGATGTTCTGACCTCAGTCTGCCTCCAGGAGCCGTGATGAAGACGTGCGGTCCCACCGCAGCTCACGCAGCTCTGTTGTTTACTTCCTCCTCCTCTTCCTCCTCCTCCTCAGAGGTCAGCACATCTTCCTGGTTCCTCTGTTGTTCCTGCTCACATAGAAGCTGCCAGGGGCTCATAACGATCCGGCTCCCCCAGACCAGTAAACCCAGCATCCGCCCACGCTGTCTGACTGTCTGCCCGTCTGCCCGTCTCCGTGACGACGGAACTCTCGCTCTTTCTGTCCCAAAGCGGGAAAACAGCCTGAAGAGCCGAATCCGGTTTTGACTCTTTGGAAGGTGAAAAGGAGCTGCAGGCAGAGGTTCACACACACACACACACACACACACACACAGAGTTTCTGGTGAATCGTCTATCTGGGAACCAGCAACAGTCCAGAAAGTCTCCAACTGGTGAGACTGGTGTGAACAAACTGGGTTCAGTGGTACACACACCTGAGACGAAGCTTTGGTCAGCTGACTTATCTGAGGGGCTGAGAACAGAGGGATGAGGAGGATCCCCGAGGAGGAGGAGTGGAGGGACTGGGAGGTTCCCACGGTTCTCTGGGATGGTGGGAACAGTTCACCCCTGATGGATCGGAGGGATTTACCGTCCTCCGGTCGTCCGATCGATCAGTCCTCACCGGTTTTTATTACAATACCGAGACGTCATCCATCGTTTCCATGGTTCCGACCAAAACACCCTCAAAACTGGTCCTGGTGCCTGCGGAGACGCGTTAAACTGCTACAAGAATCAGGACAAAACGCCCCAAATTCACACTTGATGCAAATTTGGCGTTATCCTTTGATCCTGCAGCTCAGGTATAATGATGTGTGTGTGTGTGTGTGTGTGTGTGTGTGTGTGTGTGTGTGTGTGTGTGTGTGTGTGTGTGTGTGTGTGTGTGAGGCCTCCTGGTGAAACATGAAATATTCATCTCATGCATCTTTGCAGAGGAAGCTTGAAACCTGGTTCTTGGTTTTTTGAGGCAGGAAACAGCTGATCACCTTCATCCTCCCGCTGGTTCCTCCTGATCTTCTAGTCTGGTCTGGATCAGCTCTCTCCTGCTCCTCACACACCTGGCCAGGTGTGTGTCCAGCTAAGGCTTTCTGCACCTCAGGAGAAGCAGAATTAAAGGAAGATGATGAAACCCGCAGAGAACAAACGGCCTCCTCCAGATGTGGAGAATCTACAGCTACAGAACCAAACGCTCACAGATAAACGATGAAGATGAAACTGCTCCTCATCGCTGAACGAAGCCGAGGTCGGTTACTATAGCAACCGACCCGACAATCATGACAACATTAGCGGTTCTTTAGCCGCGAAAACACGGATGAAATAAAAGAAAATCAGCTGTAAACGCGCACACAAACAGGGGATAAACACCTGTTAGCACTGAAGCTAGTAGCAGTAAACACGTTAATCGGTGTTTAGCAAACATCACAGCCGAAACACGCGAAGCTATTAAGCTAAAGTCGCTCCAGAACCTGTGGATACCGAGTCCTAAAACCCGCAGAATGTGACACATTAGCGCCCTTAAAATTAGAAACGGCCGTTCTTACCTCCGGTAAAATCCTCGTCTTTTCAGTAAATCCACAAAATCGGAGAGATGGATCGTGTGATTCTAAGGTTAGCTTTAACAGTTAGCCTACTGAAGCTAAGCTAACCGGAAGAAACTGTTATGTCTTAAAAATGTAGCCACTTGCATTTTAAAGTGTTCCTAGCCAAAAATAAATTTCTGAAATGTTGTGATATTATTTCTTTCGTCTGTGTGATATAAAACATTTTTACTCCCACCACAAAAATAAAGCATTTACGCCCAAAATCTGAACTTTCAACTAAAGGTCAGTATTTCTGTACGATTTACTCCGACTATATCTAATGTATTCTTAGACGTTTATATAACAAAAATGAGTTTTTTTTTTAAAACACAATGTTACAAAAACAGACAGAAACATCAGAACTCTGCTTTTCAGGGAAGAATCAGTGTTCTTTTCACTTCTGTGCCCACCAGTAACAGGAAAACATCCCTTAATGCTAAATAAATTTAAATTTGTAGCTTCTCTTCGGGAGGAATAAATAACTACAATTGTCTGTGCAGATGAAACAAAGTGAACCAGCGTTTGTGTGTTTGTGCAGAAACAGGAAAATCCTGGGAGGATGTGTAGGGTCAGTGGGGGTCAGCGACACCTGGGGGGCAGCTATTGTTGCACCAGTGAGGTTTTCCTGCAAACAGGAGCCGTTTGCGTCCCCACGGCTGTCGGCTCGGCTCCTGTCACGGAAATGTGCAGAGAGAGAGAGAGAGAGAGAGAGAGAGAGAGAGAGAGAGAGAGAGACAGAGAGAGCGAGAGAGAGGGAGACAGAGTGTGTGTGTGTGTGTGTCTGTGAGGGAGAACAGCAGGGGAATATTTTGAAGCTGCACAGTAACATCACTTCTGCAAACAAACACCGACCCTCACAGCTGCTCATTTTCTCACCTGCGCTGAAAACGCGGTTGTCATGGCGATGATTTGGAGCCCAATCTGGACCAAAAAATTAAAATAAAAAACAAAAAAGAAGGTGTCAAAGTCTAGCTGGAGCGGCGCCGTGAATGATGGTGGTTAGTTACTTCACCCAAACAGATGCATAGTTCAGCGTGCACACACACACCACACATGTGCGTGCACGCACACGCACACACACAGCTGGATTATGTTGGGTTGAGTTTGAGATCGTCTGCACCGTCAGGTGGGCAGAGGGCGACCTTTGGGAAAGGTCAACGCCGGGACAGAAAACACACGTTTCTGACTGAGGTGAAAGTTTTTACTGTAGCAGCAATAAAGTCACATGACCATGTGACGCCATGTCCTGGAGCAGCATCAAAAATCTCCAAAAAAAACCCTAAATCAGGTCCGTTGCCATGACAACTAACAGAACCAAACATCTGGAAAAATAATATTCAGCCGTCCTCCCGTCACAATAACTTAAAAGCACAATTACATTAGCGGGAGGAAGGAAACACCGAGCTCTTCCTCGATGGTGGTCGCCGCAGCAACCACAGGTTAAGACTTTGGCTTCGTCACCAGATCCCAGATCAGCTGATCAGAACATCTGGAGCTTCAGGGTCCCAGCGATGCTCCGGGAGCTAGAAGGCCTCGTCGTCGTCACAGCCGTAATCTGGAGGGCGGGGCAAAGGGGAGGGGTTAGGAGGGTGGAGGCCCCGCCCCGACCTGGCGTTCTGGGAGGCTCGACTTACCGTTACTGCCCAGCAGGTCCATGGCGTGACGCAGGCCTCCTCCTCCTCCTCCTCTTCATCCTCGGCAGCCGCATCGTCGTACACCACCGGCCCGCTCTCCACCACCACCGCCGCCGCCGCCGCTGCGTGCCGGGGTCTCCAACGGGCACTGGCAGGGGGCTGGAAGCAGCGCCCTGAGACGACAGGAAGTAGCATGTTTGGTGAAGGTTCTGCGGGGAATCTGACCTCCATCAGATCCAATGTGTCCTACTTTCCGGAAAACTGTAAACAGTCTGGAGCTGCGAGCGCAGCGGCGGCAAGGGCAGAGTCATCCACCGCCGGCCGTGCTGGTACGTTGACTAACCCGAGCATCAGCGCGTGAGCGCCGCCATCATCACCCGCAGAGTTCGGAGAGAAGCGAGAAATTAAAAACGGAGGAACCCTGATCCCAACAGGGAGAACCCCCGAGCAGAACCCAGGGGCGCCAGGCAGAATTTGTCCGCCTCCTGAGTTTGCCACGCCGCTGGTTCTCCTGCGCCTTCAGGAGGACTCCTGAAGTCACGTTTCCATGGCAACGGAACAGCAGCGGGCCCGTTATGGCAGAGCTAATTGTGGAGCCGGAGGAGGTGTTGGAGGGTCCACGGTGTGATTCCCAGTCTCCACGGCAACTGCCTGCTGGAGTTCCTCACTTCCCTCTCATTTCCTTATCCTCCCACCTCTTTAATTCCACCTTTCTTCTCTTCCTCCGCCTTGTTTGTTTGGTTGGTTGTAGGTTTCAAAACTGAAAATCGGAGCCTCCACGCGATTCACAGGAAAACATTAACAGGAAAACCTCCTCCGACCTGCTTGTTAGCGGCGTTCCTGAGAATCGGGTGCACGGGGAGGTTTTCTATGGCGGGAAGACCCGAACTGTGGCAGGGTGCAAAGATGAAAGGATGAAAGCAGGGAGGCTAATCGTTACGCAGATGGAAATTTGCGTGATCGGCTCGGATAATCAGGTCCCTGAAGAGTTGAAAAACCCTCTTCCGAGACAAAACCACAACGAACACCGTCTTCCGCACCGGCAGAGGGCTCGTGGCCACGCCCCCTCGTAGAAATTCTTAGCACAATTAGTGGCTCAGTGAATTAATGACACCGAACAGTGGCTAAACTTGGATAATTAGCGATTCTGGAGGACTTTAGCAACGGCTGAGAAAAACCAGAAGAATCTCCAGGGTCAGGCGGATTTAAGCTCCGCCCCCCGGTGCTACTGAGAATCTTGCCTGAGCAGAATTTGTTACTAACACTGGAGACAAACGTTAGCTTAGCAGTCAGGCGGTGGCTGCTCCTCTGTTGGCGGCGCCGCCTGGAGGCGAGGAGTAAAGCACCTACGACGGGGCCATCGTCAGTTGCCTGAAGCTCCGCACCCCGACCCTGGCGACCTAACCACTACTTCGGTCCGAGCTAGCTTCCAGGAGGCTCATTAGAGTCTCAGTTTAACAAAACATCTTTTATTTGTGCCGCAAAGGTTGCGTAAGAGGAACAGCCGGCGAGGAGCCAACGGCCGCCGCCGCTGCCCGCCGTTCCCAGGGGGGAGGTGGGGGCGTTGCTAGGTAACCAGCCTTGTTGACACAGCCCCGCGTGGCAACGTTTTCTTCCTGGAGGAGGTGGAGGAGTCCTCCAGTTCCCACAACACGCTCCTCAACCCTTCTTTGTCACCGTGGCAACGGCCACATCCGCCAGGAAGCGGAAATCTGATTAGTGAGCGAAGACGCCTACTAGCGCCACCACGGTTGAGCGCAGCTTTGCCACGTGCACGAGGGCGCGGGGACGGCGAGCAGCTCACCTTGTCCCTCGCCAGCTTCTTGGGGGGCTGTCCGCTGATGAACGGCTGCAACCTGAAACACAGAGCAGACCATGTGACCCAGGACGCCCTATCAGCTGCTCGGCTAGCTCAGCGAGCTCGCCAGCAGAGCCGATACATGTCTGCATCAGCCGCACAGTCTGGAATGAAACGGGCTGATTAGGCCACGCCCCTGGGAAGGAGTGGAGGAGGCGGAGCCATGCTGCAGCCAGCCAGCAGGGGGCCAGACCCTCGTCAGGGACGGACAGGCCTGTCTGACTGCCACAACCACGTCAGGACAGAGATACTCAGCCCCCAGGCTGAATTAGCTGAAGACCCCCCCCACCCCCGATGAGCCCCCCCAGGGATTCACAGTAAAAGTGCTCGACCTGCTGATAGCGAAGAGAGCTGCTAATTAATCTGCTTAAACGGGAGGAGGGGTAAGAATGAAAGTGTCCCCCCCCCGCCTGTCAGACAACCCTGACCAGAGCCTCAACAACGACCCCCCACCGGGGGAGGGCCGGTAGGGCCTGATAAGACTGATAAACCTGCTATCGCCACTGCGCCGCTGCTAATCTGAGGAGCTACTCCGCTAACATCAGGGCGGAGGTCAGAGGTCGGGGAGCGTCCACGCGCTAACACCATTAGTGAGAAAAATGAGGGTTAAATGAGCAGAATTAGGTCGTGCTAACAGTCGCTCAGTCATGCTAGCATTCAGAAAGCTAGCGTGATGCTAATCGATTACCTCAGGTGGGACAGAACAAACACTTTAGAGACGAATTGTAAGAACAACGCTAATGTTTGGTTTCCTACTTGTTTTTCTTTCACACTCACACACACACACACACATTTGCGAGGACTTCCATAGACATAATCCACTCCCAGTTCCAGACCCTCTCTGACCCTTGACCCCTGACCCAACCCTAACCTGTAGCCTCAGACACACCTCCAGGCTTGTGAAGACAACATTTCAAAACCTGAATTATCTGTTTTTTATTTGTCTTAAAAAGCATCAAAGCACCAATCAAAGCGTAAAAATGTCTAAAGCTTTTTGTCTGATTTTCTATCAGGTTCCTGAACGTCAACGCTCCGCAAACGCCCATTTATCTCCTGGATGAAGGCGCCCAGCAGGGATTTCCATCATCGTCTCTACGCGCGCACACACACACACACACGCGCGCGGGCGTGCAGTTTAATAACCTGCCAGCTCGTGCGTGGCCGTCTGACGAGGCTGTGACATTTCTCCAGATTCATGAGATTTCTGGGTCATTTAGCAGCGGCGAGCTCGTCCTCCACAGATATTTTTGGGGGCCGTGACTGGTGAACAGAGATTAGCTGCTCACTGAGGCGGATTCTCACACACACACACACACACGGAAGTCACAGCAAATTTGATGGCTGATATTCACACTGAAGGAAAAAAAACAAAAACACACAAATCCACAGTGTTTTTTTACACTTTGTGTGTGTGCGTTTGTGTGTGTTTGTGTGTGACAGCTCAACAGCAGTGAGTAATCCGACCTCCGGAGTCACTTGTGGAGGTCGGAGGTCAAACGGCTGCCAGCGGCCGGCGGCGACAGTGGACCTCTGTCTCCATGGTGACCATCTACAGCAGCGGGGGAGTGGCTCCGGACGCACTGTTGGGTGCGCCGGCGCACACACACACACACACACACACACACACACACAGACGGGGGTTTTTCCCAGGCTCCCAGTTTCCCCAGAACCCTCTGGACCTGGTGATCCAGTAGATCTGGGATCTGATTGGCTCTGAGCGCCTGTTTCCTCCGGTTCCTCCTCTTCTAGGTCACAATCTTCCTCCTCTTTCTCCTCCTCGTCACACCAACCTGCCCCTTCTATAAAAAGCTCCTCGTTCTTTATCTTCACCTCCGTCTCCTCTTCCACCAACTTTACTTTGAAGGACTGTTCAGCTGCCAAAGTCATCTCATTCCCACAGAACTGAACGAGCTAACGCTAATGCTAGCATGCGCATCAGATGATGAATGCATGAGTTTCATACTAAAGCTAATTCAGCCGTTAGCTTTGCTGTGTTTGGCTAACGCTGGTCAGCTGTCGCTCACTCATCCGCGTGACACCTTTCCCGACAGCTAGCGTGTTAGCACGTCTGCGACTGACACCAGCAGGTCCAGCTGCTCTCCGCCGTCCCGCTAACAGACGTCTGAAAGGAAAACCGTCTGCTCCCCATCTGTCCGTCTCTTCACTTTCAGCCTCCCTCTTGTCTGTCTCGCCCTCCTTCGCTCATCCCCTCTGTCACAACTCGCTCCCTCGCTCCGTTAGCCTATCAGTCTCTGCTGGGCTTAGCGGCTCGTTGCTAATCAGCTTACTGCCAATGAGACTAAGCCTGAGCTGGAAAGGCGATTGAGGGAGGCCGTTTAGCTGGCGGCAGCCCGCGGGGGGATGGTGGCGCTAAAACTTAGCACGATGGAAAAAAAGAATGAAAGAAGCATCTCTGGGCTTTTTAGAGGTAAAAGAGATAAAAAAAAAAGAAGAGAATCCGCAGCCGTTTGGGGGCCACTAAGCTACCGCAGCGGCTGCGCGTTAGCACCAACTTTTACAGAGTTAGCGTTTTTTGTTCGCTAGCCGGGCTGCTGCTTCTTTTTTCCGTGGATAAGCTGGACGGATAAAAACGGGGATGTTTTCCAAACGCCCCCTTTAGCGACGGCTAGTCTCGGAGGGAGATTCTGCCCAGAACAATGGTTCTGGCCGCTGAAACCTGGTTTGGATGGCGAAGGCCGCGGCGGACCGAAGGAGGCGTTTTGATTGGTCGGAGCTGCACAAGAAAGGGATGGATGTGAGGGGGCGGGGCCAAATATGTGATCATCACAGTGTTCTTCAGATAACAGAGCACATGTCACAACTGGGTCTGGTATGCTAACAAACATGGACAACAACCAGTTCAGGTTTGTCCCACCTATCAGGTCACATGACCGATGATCTCAGGATCGCTAATGCAGCGTCCTGGAGTTGTCGGGGCTAGTGGCTAACTGCTACTAGCTGCTTGGCTTTACTTTGAAGTCTAACCTGAGCTGACCTGGAGCTGGTGGGTCAAATTAGCGTTAAAGAGCGTTAGCTTCAAACCCACCAGCAGCTGCCAGCAGCGCCGCCGCTAACTTCCATCTGGGGGGAGGGGCCGAGGCTCAAAGGGTGGGGCTGCAAACCTCAGGCTAATTACACCCCCAGCCCTCCACAGCTGGTCACATGATAGCAGAACCCCCCGGTTTGACCGGAGATCGGGTCAGATCAGGACCTAGTTTCTCTTCCTATGAAAAAAAAACGCTGAGCCGACTGTTTCTGAGCAGCCACTCAGCTCCCACCCACTCGGACCCACTCAGGAAAACTTCCCTCTTTTCTTCATCAACAGGAAAAGAAATGCAGGAAGCGCTGAAGGAGAAGAAGGAGCTGAGAAAGACAAGAAAGCAGGAGGGTAATTATCTGGGCTATTTCTGGAAGAGTGCTCCTCCATCCTCCAGCGGAGGTGGGGGGAACAGGGAGGTGTGGGTGTGTGCGGCAGCTGGACGGAGGAGAAAGAAGAGGAGGAGTAAGAGGGGTGGAAAAAGAAAGACTTGATGGAGTCAGGACAGGGTTAGCGAGAGAGGTCTAGAAGCAGCTCTGGAGAACTCCCAGGAGAACCCAGACCTTCGGCAGCTTCCTCAGGTCTCCTCCTCTTCCTCAGCTCCGTGTCGTCGCCTCCATTCCCTCATTTTCAGGTCAAACTGGTTTGAACCCAGCGAAGCTAATTCACACTGTGGTTTGTGGAGAGCAAAGCCTTCAGATCAAGAGCAGAGATGAAAGAGAGAAAAGAGGAGGAGGAGGGCAAAGACACACAGGGAGGAAGAGGAGAGAAAAGAACTCGTTAGCGAGTTGGAAAAAAGGCCCAGAGCGAGCCTGGACCTGATGGTACCGACAGATACGGCGGGAGGGAGCGAGGAGGAGCGGATGGAGAAGCAGCCCGGAGGGAAAAAGATGAAAAAGATGAAGAGAAGGACGGAGAAAGAAGAAAAGAGAGGGAGAGAAAGGAAAGAGACGGAAGGAAAACTGGAACCAGAACTGCAGGGTCCAGGCTGTGATGGTGCACCCCAACCTGGGAGGGGAGGGACAGCGGGCGCTAGCCACGTTAGCAATAAAGCTAAAATGCTAATTTATCAGTGACGGAAAGATGATTGAAATTGTTTTAGAGCCGATTCCAGGAGGGAAGGAGGCAGCTCCGTGGGCGGGGCCTCGACCAGCGGCGTCTGCTAGCCAGGCCTCGCCTCGCTAATGCTAACAGGGGCGTTCTGGTGGAGCTTCCACTTCAGATTCCATTCAGGGAAAATGGGAGGAAGACTCATTAAAAGGCGACATCAATGATTCACAGAGGCGTCTAAAAACGCTCCATCCGTTCACACACACCTTTTATCCCCATTGAGGAAAACAAAATGGAACCTGCGCGCGGCTCTTGCTACAGCAGGACCATTAGCCAACTGGAGCGGCTAAAATTGGAAACACTCCGACCCTCAGAGAGGTTCCGCTTCCTCCATCCTTCAGCACGCCGCTACGTCACCCCCAAACCCTCCCAGTTAGCGCTGCTAGCTTTGAACAAACGCTAAAAACATCCTAAAGATAAACAACCGGAGGTTTCTGATGGAACGCCTAAGCTAACAAACAGCAGAAGACCTCCAATGTTGGACAAAGTCGCTGCTAACGATGACCCGTGACCTCTGAAAGGCGCGCTCACCCACCTCTTTCCCAGCGTGCTCAGTGGCGTGCTGAGGCTGAGCGGCGCCGGAGCCGGTCTGCGCTGGCGCGGGGCGATCCTGGAGGTGACGGGCTCCGCCTTCGGGGACTGGACCGGGCTGGCGGCGGGCTTGACGCTGAGGTCCTTCAGGACGTCGTAGTTGATTTTGGAGGAGATCTTCTTCTGCTCCAGCATCTTCCCGATGGCCTCGTCGGCCGAGCCGGCGCGGATGGGCGGGCGCTTCCGCGACGGCCCCCTTCGCTGCCAGAACCAAAGCACCAGGTTGGATTTAGCCACCGAGGAGCCGCCAGCCAGGCGCTAACACCGGGATGCTAATAACCAGTAAGCTAACAGAGGTCCAGCTCGTTTCGCTTAGAGCAAGAGTACCAAAACCATGACACCGGTTCGCTAACTCAAGTGCGCTTACGCCGGCATGCTAGCCAGAGCTAACGGCTGCTTCCTACCTTCTTCTCTTTGTAGAGGCCCAGCTCCTTCTCCTTTGCGATTTTTGCTTCTTTTTCTAGAAAAAGAAAGAAATGGCGTGAAAATCCGGGGTTACGGCAGCGGCGCTGCCGACGCACCTCTCTGCTCCTTCAGGTAGTCGGAGTTCTCCGCCATCCACAGCGCCGTCTTGACCTTGACCTCGTGCTCGCTCAGCAGATACTGCAGACAGGCAGAGGACAGCGTCAGCGGGACGGCGAGGAGTGCCTGCGGGCGGCTCCGGCGGCGTGGACGCACCAGCTCGATCTCCTGGTCGTCGATCCCGCTCAGGTCTAACTCGCCGCCGTCTGAGGAACCACCTGACGGAGACAAAGCGCTCATGCTCAGAGGATCTGCTGGAAGGACGGAGGAAGGACGGAGGAAGAGCGGAGGAAGGACGCCACCGCTGAAGCTAACTCACTGATAGGATGCTAACAGGCTTAGCTGCGTTTAAGAGGATCTACCTTTTTTAATTACTTCCAAAGACTCGCTGCACTTCTTTCTGCGCCTGACAAAGGCGGAGTTCTCCGGGAAGCGGTGGCGAGCGCGGCTCAATCAGAGCACGGATGAAGGACCACAGCAGGAAGCAAACATGGCGCCTCCAGCTGCCGGCGGAGCGTCTGCTGACCTCTGACCTCTGTCTTAGATTTGACGCTCTGAACAAGCCCGTCGGCTGCTAACTCCGCCCACACAGGTAACCCTACCTCAGGTGCTCCCGCCCACCCGTCTCCCAGGAGGCGGGTCTGTCTGATGTGGTCAGGAGGATCAGAGAGAAGAAGACAAAGAAGCAGACGGAGAGACGAAGGACGGAGCGATGGATCGAGAAGACAGAGGAGTGGAAATCTGGGGGAGGATAAAGGAGAAGAGAAGGAGGAGGAGGAGAAGAGGAGGAAAAAAGATTGATGTGCTGTTAAACTTGAGCTGAAGGGAGGAGCGCAAAAAGAGGAGGAGGAGGGGAAGGGATGAAGCTTCTATCTCCTGACACCTCCTCCACTCCTCCAAGAGAAAAGGAGCGGGGGAGGGAGGAGCGTGACCACATCATCAGGGCGGATGCTTGGTGGCTCTGAAGGTGAGCTCACCTGAGGTGGGCGGAGCTCCAGGAAGGTCAGAAGGTCATCAGGGTTTGCTGCTGCTGCTGAGACCCCTCCCTGCGTTGGAATAACAACGGCCGTGGCCCCGCCTCTAAACGGCGTCCATCGCTCCCCTCAGCCTGGCGGCAGCCGCCGCCTCTCCTTCCTGGCGCCAGAAGGCTCCCATCATCCACAATCTCAGCTGACGGGTCGCCACGGTGACCGCTGCACACACGCTCGCGCACGTACGCTCGCCGTTTCAGACTCCTCACGCCGGCGCCGGCGAGCTGCTCGGCTGGCACAAACGCTCCACTGAGGACGAGGAACTTGCCGCCTCAGCGATGCCGTCTCCATGGCAACGTCACCTCCCCTCACTTCCTGCCCTCCACCTCATCAGAGAGGGCGGGTCCACCGGGCCATCTGTCAGTCACACTCTACTGTACACACACACACACACACACACACACACACACGCGCGCGCTGGCCCAGGAAGAAGTTGCGGATGAATAATTGAGGAGCCGTTAAAGGGGCGGGGTTAGACGCTGGATTTCAGCAGGAGCGCCGATGCGAACAGCTGATTCCATCAATATTCAGCTGACAGGTGATCAGACGGGCTAAGGAGCCAAGCAGGTGGAGCAGTTACCGCAGTTACCGGCTGTTTCCCTCCTTGATCGAGCAGGGCTGAAACAATTAGTGGCATAGATCCACTGAATCAGTCAAAGTTAGCCTAGCATGCTAGCGCAACGCTGCTGCAGCTCCAAAGGAAACACCTGGTCTCTGCTGAGTCCACCGATCAGAGCAGAAACAGCCGCGAGGCCGACGATCATTAGCAGCGATGAACCGAAATCAGCGATCCTGATGGAGAGAAGGCCGCTAGCTAACGCACTTTGTTTGGAGCTCTGTGGAAAGGCTGAATCACAGCTTTAATCAATGCAGCCGCTAATCAGCTAGCTAGCACGTTCCCACAACGCGGCGCAAACATCAAAGGAAAATAAAGGAGCTTCAAAGCCAACAAAAGACCAGATCCAGTTTCCACTGTTGACATGATTCACTCTTTTCCTACCAGGCCCCGCCCACCTCTGCTAACAATGTTCATGCACGCATGCACGCACGTGCACAGAGATGAAAGGCGGGCCTAATGACAGGCTAGCCTGGCCACTTAATACTTCAAAGACTGAGCTGGGGGGGCCGATCCCGCCCCCTCCCCCACCGCAATTAGCCAGAGCCAGGACAGGCAGCGATCTGCAGAGCCTGCGTCTGGATCCACACACACACACACACACACCTGGACGGGCAGTTGGAGGTGGTCATAAACCCCGCCCACCGCATCAGCTGTCTCACTTTGCCGCTTTACCCCACTGGACCCTCCGAGGAAGGACGCTAATGTCCAAACTCACGTTAGCGAATGAGCGAAGAAGCCGGCTAAGCCCCTCCGCACACGTGCACGTGCGCGCTCTGGAGCTCTAATCGCACGGCTCCCTGGTGAGATCAGCCTCCGTCCCCCGGACGACCATCACGGCCGGTAATGGCGGCCATCTTTCATTTTGTAGAGCTGCTCTTGTCAGCGGCGTCTCCTCGCCGCTAGCCCACCTCTGCAGTGATTGATGGCGCTCTGCTAATTGCAGCTCCTCTTCCTCCAAACCTCGCCCTGGTCCAGGGTTCCGGAGATAAAATGAGGTCAGCGCCTGAGTGGGGGGGGGGCGGTTTATCAGGTTAATGGCGCGTTTGTCCTGAAATACGCTTGTTTTGGGGGGGTTGGCGAGCCCTCGTTAGCGGCCTGACGTTAGCGCTCTTTTAGAGCACGTCTGCGTCCAGGCTTCGCTGTTAGCAATGACATCATTTAAAACCCACTTAGCACCAATAAAAAGCAACGACAGACGCTAAACAGCGCCCACTCGGGTCACATGACCTCTAGAGACGGCGCTGGGGTCAAGAGTTACGGCTGTAAAGAACAGGCGGCGGGGGCCGTCATGGATGGCCCCCAACCGCCGGAACGGCCCTCTAGGCCGCCGCCCATCCATCAAATCATCACGCGTCACACAGCTCCGACCCCCCCATCCCACTCAGAGCCGTAAAAACACAGCTTTCCTCAGGAGCTCAGCCACACGGCGCAATTATGCCGCATCCATCAGCGCCGCCGCCATCCAGACACGGTGGAGGTGGAGGTGGGGGGGTCGGGGATGGGGGGGCTACGTGTAATTAGGTAATTACAGTCAACTCACGACGTCGCCCTACGCTCACTTTATTTCTGCAACATTCACAGTCACTCTGACAGGTGTGTGTGTGTGTGTGTGTGTGTGTGTGTGTGTGTGTGTGTGTGTGTGTGTGTGCGTGTTAGATTCCAACAAATAAGAGCGGCAGAATCCCGGATCAACCCAGAAGGTCCAGGTCAGAATGGCTCATCAGCGCCGGCGGGTTCAAAGGTCACCTCGGTGACCATGGCGACGGTGGGGAAAGTGTTTTATAGACGGACGGATGAATCACTCACCGTTCTCCTTCTCTTTCTCCTTCTCGTCCCCGCGACAGTCGAGGGTGGCGGCCGAGGGCATGGGGCCCAAGATGGAGGCCAGCGAGGGGGCTTTTCGTCTGGGGACGGCATCTTCCTCCTCTTCCTCCTCCTCCTCTTCCTGCGGTCTCGGCTGCTCCAGTTTGATCAGGGCCTCCAGCGTCAGCTCCTCCAGGTCTTTGCCGAAATATTTGGCGACGGCCTGAAGGTCGTCCTCTTCCGATCCATCCGGCTTACAGGCGGAATCCTCACCGAGGCTTTTACAGTCTGGAGACGGGAAGCACAATCGGAGCGACGGAAGGGTGTGAGAGAAAGAGAAGAACGTCAGAAGAAAAAAGATGCAGCGGTCGCTGACATGTCAGAAAACACTGGTCCTAATAAAAACGCCCACACAAAAAGTCTCAGTCTGATTAGAAACGGCAGCGAAACACCAGACGAGTGAAAAGAGAGGGATGAGGAGAGAGAGGGGCGAAAAGGAGGGGGGAGAGGAAGCAGTGATGAAGAGACAAAGGTAGAAACAGATAAAAACAGCGAGAACACAGTGTGTTGGTTTCATGGGTGGGCCTCAGTGTGTTTGTGTGTGTGTGTGTGTGTGTGTGAGATTTACTGTCACATTAATTTCAGCTCAAATTATAGGTTACAAACAATCTGATTCTGTGCAGCAAACAAAGACTTTGATTAGACACCAAAACAATCAAGCAGCATCCACACACACACACACACACACACACACACACACACACACACACACACACACACACACACACACACACACACACGCGCGCGCGCGCTGGCCCACCTCCTCTGGCGTAGGCGGCGTAGACTCCTCTCAGTTTGGGTCGGCTGGTCTGGAGCTCCGAGTCGATCTCGTCCTGGTAGCTGCAGATCTCGTCTGAAGAGGAGGGAGAAGCTGCATGAACGCAGGCGCTGAGCTTCGGGTGCAGCTGCCGTAGTTCCTCTGAGCAAAGCCTCAAAAGCTCCACAGCGCTGCTCTTTCTGGTTCTATGGGAGACCAGGCCGGGTCCTGAAGGACCGGTTCCAAACCCACGGCCCCTCGTACCTTCAACGTGGCTCATCTGTTTCTGCGAGCTCCGCCTCCAGCTGCAGAGACACACGCAGGGGTGTGAGTCTGACGCCAACACACACCTGCTGAGGCACCTCTGGAGCACCTCCACCACCCACCTGCTGGATTCTCTTCTTCTGGAGGCCGCTGGTGAAGCAGGGGGGGTCACACTCCTGGTCCAGGTCCACCTTCATGAACTCCTCGATGGTCAGCTGACTGGTGGGCGTGTCCCCGAACTCCGTCAGTCTGAAAGGGCAGCGCAGGCGGGCGGTGAGGCCAGCGGAGGCTGGAGGGCCCGACGGCGGGCGGCACCCACCTCTTCCTCAGTGTCTGCTCACACACTTTGACGATGCCGACGATCTCTTTGGTGGTCCGGCGGAAGTCGTGCATGCGGGCGGCGACGAGGAGGGCTGGAAAGAGGAGGAGGAGCCCCCCGTTTCAATGAAGGGCTTATTACACAGTTATTACTGCAAAAAGATGAGGGGAAGTGGTTTCAGCCGGGTTTTCTGGACCAGGATCAGAGCTCGTTCACGCTTGGCGTGTGGCAGCAAGGACAGCCGGTAGAAGACACACACACACACACACACACACACACACACAGACACACAGCAAACACGCAAAGAGTTTTAAGAAGTAGCAAGCAGACTAATGTTATGCAACGCTGCTGAGCGCGGCTTGGAGGGGAACAGTTATATAAGCGTCATTAGAGCAGCCTGTTTAAAGATAGATGCTGGCGCGTCCGCGTGCACGCTCCTCGCTCTTTAGCACCCGAGCGCAGCCTTTTAACTGCGCCAAGGACTTTCTCAAACATTTTACCGCCGTTACCTTGAAAGCGTTCCCCTCTGCGGCGCCGGTGGTTCCCTTTTAACGGACTTAAGGTCTCCGGCTGGTTAGCGCCGCCGCCGCTCCCAAGCGCTCTCTGCGGGTTTTCCCGCACGTTTTTGCTTCAGCCAAATTTGCGTCATGTTTGGGAACAAACTTTGCAACCTCCGTGCGATCAATGATTTATGGTGGCGATCAATTATTCAGGCTGTGCAGCAGAAAGACTGAGACCGCCGAGGAGGAGGTGGAGGAGGAGGAAGAGGAGGCTCTGCTACCGTGTGTTTGGGCTCTGGAGGAACGGAGAAGCGTTGACATCAACCACGGATGGGCGGAGCCAGATCAGGCAGGTGGGCCTCACCTGCTCCACCCCCTGCAGGTGCCAACCAGCATGACCAGCACCGGGGCCAGGGGCCAGGGGTCAGGGGTCAGGACAGGGTGGATGCAGGAGCCAGTCGAAGCCTCCATCCACCCTCTCCGTCCGGCTCGGACCCGGGCTGAGGCTCCAATCAGGAGTCGGAGGAGGCGGGACTGATGGCAAGGGTCCACACCCGTGTTCCTCCATCACAGCCATGTTGCGACCACGTGCCAGACACCCCCTGGAGGGATTTCCCTCTGGACCCGCGAACAGGTGCAGGAGCGCTGCAGGGCGTCGGCATCGGGACGAGGAGGGAAACCAACGGAGGTCGCAGATTCCATCTTTTTAGCAGGAGAGTGTTTGACTTTTAAAGCAAATGCCTCTTTTAGAAGCAGCCGTTTAGTTTGGGGAACGCGTGTTTAAAAGCGCGCTAACATTAGCAGCTGCCCCTGGAAGATGTGTTTTTAAGATGTGTCGACGGACTTCAGGAAGCTGAGCGACAGATTCAGGGCTGCAGCAGGAAACACACATTTCAGTGTCCTTGAACAGTTTACACACGTTTCCTCTGACACCCCAGCTGAGTCCTGACCACCACATCCGGCCAGGCTAGCGTTAGCCGCCGCCCTGAGCGCTCAGTGTGTAAAGGCTCTTGCCTGCTCCGCAGAGTCCGGACGGCCTTCGTCCCGTGTGCATCCAGTCCCTCTTCATCCTCTGCACCAGCCGCATGGCCGTCATGGAAACCTCGTGGTTCTTCTCGCCAAATTCCAGCATCTGGGCGAAGCGGGGGATGTACAGGCAGGGGTCTGTTTGGAGGAGAGGCGTTAGCGTCTTGCGTCGTTTCGAAGTTTTGTGCGATGAAGCACAATGAATTGATGAGTTTGAGGTGAACATTTGGACACACGGGACGGCTCTGGGGGAATGTGAAGCCTTTTAAATGCAAACAGAACATCTGTGTGTAAACTGGCAACTCACCAGCTGCCCAGTAAAACCAGTCACCTGCTGCTGGTGCCTAATTAGTGCCGCCGGAGCCCTGAGGGATTAGCATTTAAGTCAAACTGTCCTGGAAGCAGCTTCGCTCCTCCTTCGGCTTCCCCAAGTGGACAGTTTCAATCTCAAACCAGAGACGTGAAGGAGGTGAAGGACTCTCAGCAAACCATCAGCTCCTTCAGAGCCGGGAACAAAAGCCTGAACGGGCTGCGGTGCTCGGCTGCAGACGGAAACAGCAGACGCAGCACAAACAGAAAGGCACACGTGGTGTCTGGCAGGTTGGCTGCTCCAGGCTGAGCAGCAGGACGCCCAAACTCCACCAGAATACTCTGGATTCACAGCAGAGAAGAACTGGGAAACATCTGCTTTTGTCAGGAAACATTCCAGCTGATGCACAACAGCTCCAGCCTTTTGAGCTGTGAGAGAAAGAGGCTAAAAAGTTTAAATTCTGGAGGAGCAGAAGTGCAGGGAGTTCTGGTTCCACCGCAGCCGGCAGACAATCGTTTCAGGGAAATGAAAGCGGACCCAGATCTTTGAAGTGGCTTTGGTTAAAGAGCGGTCTGGTGGAAAGCTGGAAATAAGATCCAGGCTGGTCCCTTCCCCCGCTCCACGCCATGTAATGATACGTGTGCGGCGCTGGCCGCCGCTGCCTGCTGTGCAGCTCCAGGGACAAAGACAGAGTCATCAATCTGTGCGGCTCCAGGAGGACCCGCTGACGCTCCTCTCCCACCAAACCTGCCTCTGAGCCCCCGGGAGTCAGCCGTCCATCAAACAGAAATATCTAGCACATCTGGCAGCTTTGCGCTGGCAGAAGCCAACATGTAGCTATGCTAAAGGTCTTTGTACTGGAATAAGAGCAAAATAGGAGGCGTTCATAAATATTTGATAGTTCAGGGTAAAACACCTCCTCTCGTGTGGAAACAAAGCAAACAAATGTGTTCAAAGAGTAAAAACCTAGCTTTGTCGCACTTTTGGTTAGTTTCTGTAGCAATGCTAATAAACAACAGTGTCCAACTGTGCCAGATATTAATCAGCAAAACCAAAGATTAGCCAAGAGCGGCAGACATTAGCCAAATCAGCCCGACTGTCACTTTAAAAAGCTATCGAAAATGTAGAAATCTGTAGCAGGTGTTTTAGCGATTACCCTAATGGTACTTTTTGGTTGTTGTTTGCTCTTTGTTCGTTAGTTTTTTGAGGGTTTTTTGGATGTAAAGACCCAATCACGAACTGTCAAAAGCCGGCACTTTCACTGACAGCCTTTTATTTTGAAACGATTCTACACGGCTGCGTTAAAAGCGGCTACAAACATCGTCACAGGCTGCAACATGGCGGCCGCCTGCGGGCCAGGGCTGCCGGCAGTAAAGCCTCTGTTCGCGCTGACTCCCATCCTCCTCTGCTCCGCCATGGAGCCTCAAACTCGTCTCTTTAATTGTGTTTTTATCCGAGGCTGAACGGAGGCCGGGGGCGGGGCTTCGCTCCGGGTGACGCACTCTGCGGAGCCGCGGGGGGCGTGGCTCCTGCGCCTCTGACGCAACGACTTTGGGCGAATCTGATTGGTCCAGAGCAGGCCCAGGGCGGCCGCGGAGATCACGACGGAAAAAAGGCAGAAAAAAACCCGAAGCAGGTCTTCAAAACTCCCGTCAAATCAGTTCTTACTTCGGATGTTGTCGGCCGCCGAGCAGCGTCGAGGCGGGTGGATGTCGGACGACTGTCGGGGTGAAGGAAACGGGAGAATATCCGGAGAGGATTAACGCGCAGGCGGCTGGTGGGGGGACACGGGGGAAGGAGTTGATTCCCAGCCGCGACTCTCCGGATTAACTACTCGCCGAAAAAGGGAAAACGAACGGACGTTTCCCCGTCCGGAAAGGATGAGGTGACCGCCAGGAAAGCGGGGGAAAAAAAGTGTCCAAGTTGGCTCCGGAGGACGGCTCGGCCGGGCCCGGGCGGACACTCGGATGCTGACGCGTCAACTTGGCCGCGTTCAGACTGCTCGCTAGGCGCCGAATTTGGCCGCGCGGGAAGCTCGAGCTCCGCTCGCGCCGATGCCCGCGGCAGACTGCGGCTTCCTCCGTCATGGCCGGATCATGAGGTGCCTGGCCTGTCTGCTGCTGCTTCCAGAAACACTGAAGAGGTCCAGAAAGGTGGGCAGGCTGCCGCTGTGCTACGAGCTCCTGGCTCTGTCCCTGACCAGCAGAAAGAAGCAGAAGATGGCTGCGGAGCTCTACCCCGCCGCCAACAACAGCAACCTGTCCGGCGGCACCACGGTGGCCGACGCGGACAGGGCCGAGGAGGCGCCGCTGAGGCTGGCGGCCGGCGGCGGCGGCGGCGGCGCGGCGACCACCGCGACCAGCCAGCAGAACATCAACAACAACAACGTGGAGCCGCCGAGCTGGCAGTGCAGCCACCCCACGCTGAGAGAGCGGTACGGCTGAGGGACGGTGGGGGGCGAGGCTCAAACTTATTTGGGGGCAGCAGCGGCAGAAAGGAGCCGTTCCAAGCGCCTTTGTGGTGTCCTTTTCACGCCTGAATCCTTCTCTGCCCTCAGGAACGCTCTGATGTTTAACAACGAGCTGATGGCCGATGTCCACTTCATTGTCGGGCCCCCCGGGGCATCGCAGAGGGTCCCCGCACACAAGGTAAGGGCCTCTGAAGTCCTGCGGACGCTCCCGCTTGCCACGCCGGTTGTCCTGACCTTCCTCCCTCCGTCCCCGCAGTACGTGCTCGCCGTGGGAAGCTCCGTCTTCTGTGCCATGTTCTACAGCGACCTGGCCGAGGAGGAGTCCGAGATCCACATCCCAGATGTGGAACCTGCTGCTTTCCTGATTCTGCTGAAGTAAGCCCCCCTCCGTCCCCCACGCAGGCCAGCAGAAGGGCCGAAGCCAAGTGCAGTCAGTGTCACCTGACAGCGTGATCACGCACCCCCAGCCGGGCCGGCGGAGCCGCGGACGCTGGCAGCTCAGTAGTTGCCGCTTCTCTCGCCGCGCTGTCCAAATAGAGACGTTTTCTTCCCTTTTTCCTGACTGTTTTTGCAGCCGGTTATAAATACCAGCCTGATGCGCCGTGTGTTTAAAGGCGTGTTCTCCCTCCGCAGGTACATGTACAGCGACGAGATCGACCTGGAGGCGGACACGGTGCTGGCCACCCTGTACGCCGCCAAGAAGTACATCGTCCCGGCGCTGGCCAGGGCCTGCGTCACCTTCCTGGAGACCAGCCTGGAGGCCAAGAACGCCTGCGTGCTGCTGTCCCAGAGCCACCTGTTCGAGGAGCCCGAGCTGACGCAGCGCTGCTGGGAGGTGATCGACGCCCAGGCCCAGCTCGCGCTCTGCTCCGAGGGCTTCTGCGAGATCGACCTGCAGACGCTGGAGATCATCCTGCGCCGGGAGACCCTCCACACCAAGGAGGAGGTGGTGTTCGAGGCGGTGACGAACTGGGCCACCGCCGAATGCAAGAGGCGGGGCTTGGCGCCGACGACCTGCAACAGGAGGAAGGTCCTGGGCAAGGCCTTGTTCCTGGTGCGCGTCCCCACCATGAGTCTGGAGGAGTTTGCCAACGGGGCGGCGCAGTGCCACCTGCTGACGCTGGAGGAGACCCACAACATGTTCCTGTGGTACACCGCCGCCAACAAGCCCAAGCTGGACTTCCCCGTGACCCCCAGGAAAGGCCTGGCGCCCCAGAGGTGCCACCGCTTCCAGTCCTCGGCCTACCGGAGCAACCAGTGGCGCTACCGCGGGCGCTGCGACAGCATCCAGTTCGCCGTGGACAAGAGGATCTTCATCGCCGGTTTGGGCCTGTACGGCTCCAGCGGCGGCAAGGCCGAGTACGGCGTCAAGATGGAGCTGAAGCGGCAGGGCGTGACGCTGGCGCAGGCCCTGACCACCTTCGTGTCGGACGGCTCCAGCAGCACCTTTGCGGTGTGGTTCGAGCACCCGGTTCAGGTGGAGCAGGACGCCTTCTACACGGTCAGCGTGGTGCTGGACGGCAACGAGCTGAGCTACTTCGGCCAGGAGGGCATGACGGAGGTGCAGAGCGGCAAGGTGACCTTTCAGTTCCAGTGCTCCTCGGACAGCACCAACGGCACCGGCGTGCAGGGAGGACAGATCCCCGAGCTGGTGTTCTACGCCTGAGCTGCTCCGGAGCGCCGGGGGGAGGTAGCATCAGGAGCCACCCACGTCACCCTCAGGGGCCTGGAAAAGCCCCCCGGAGACTGCCTGGCAAGCCAAGGAGCCGCGCTTTTATTTAATTTAATGTTATTTTTCTATTTAAACACTGGCTGAACTTTGTTTTTGCTTTGATGCTCGAGGGCCGCGCCCGCTCTAGGTCAACCTGCGGTTTTGTGCGCCCGCGGAGCGTTACACCTGGACCGAGCAGAGACTGCCGCCACCTGTAATTTCACCTCTAGACACGCTGTCGTTGCCGTAGCCTGAGCAGCACCATTAAAGCCGCGCAAAGGTCCCGTGGGGACGCTTCTTGACCCGAAACCGGGGCAAATCTGTCCTTCTGCACCCGACAGACACCCGCTGAGCGGCTGGGTGACGGCTGGGTTCTGTAATAGAGTGATTATATACCTGATAAAGGCTCGAACGTGATTGACGCCGTCACGTGGTTCTGCAGGATTGACGGGCAGCAGCGCCCCCTGCGCTCAACACTGGGAACTACAGCAAACTGGGTTCGGAGGCCTCAAAGTTGAACTAAATTCTGAATTTTAGATTTACTCAGCTAAAATCATCCACTCCCAAAAAGTTCTTAACAAGCAATTCGGGAATATTCCTACAAGTGTTAGGGAAGCTAACGGTGATCACGGGGGAGTTACAAGCAGCCACAGACACGGGGAATATTCTCCAAATGAGGCCTCAGGAATATCAAAGGGTGATTAAATCGCCTGGATCTAACGAGCAGCCCCGAGAGTCGCTGGTCTAGATGATAAATTCCTGTGAGGGAAGCATCGGGAGCCTCGGGCCGACGTTAGCGCCTCGCCCGTTAAGATTCAACCTAAAGTGAACCGATGCCAAGGTCGGCCCTCATCCGCAGGTTTACACTGGCTCCAGGGAGGGTCTGGGGGGCGGAGGGCCCCTGGTCCCCGTGTGGGTGGTGTTCTGGAGGTGAGTGTGTACCTATAGCTGGAGCGTTGATGCACAGCTCCTTGGCCAGCGAGAGGAAGGTTCTGCCCAGGACGTAGACGTTCACCTGTGGAGGGAAAGGTTGGGAAGGTGAGCACCAGGAGGGAAACGACCCGCTTCACACCAGTCAGGGACCATGTGACCCACATTCAGGAGGGGGGGTTCACTTCCAGCTCCAGGAGCCCCGGCTGGGATCAGAGCCGGTCCAGGTCCAGCTGGACCAGGAGGGGGGAGGGAGGGTCCCCGGGGTTATCGCTCTGGAACCTCCCTTCACAGATGTTTTATTGTGTCTCACACACACACACACACACACACACCTCCAGAGGGCTGAGCCCCCCCATCTGAGAGGATCTAACGGTGGATCACAAAGACCCGGCTCCATTAGCAGTTTGAGCAGCAGAGAAGCTGCCGGGCCGGGTCCTGAACCTCGGGTCAGGCCCGTCAGGCCTCCAGGACCAGGGGTGGGGGTGGGGGTGGGGGTGTGTTCAGGGCGTGAGGACAGGCACACTCGCTGTGGAGTCGGGCAGATGCAGCGCTATTTCTGGGGCCTGGAGGGGGGCAGGAATGTGGACCCAACCAACCAGAACCCAGAGTCCAGATGGCTCCCCGTCAGCCCCCCCTCAGGGGGGAACCACCGCTTTGGAACCCAGAAGAAAATAAACTCGTCTCCGCCGAAGCGACGAGTGAAACCCCGACCCGACCCGACCCGGGGCCGGATCTGATTAACCCCTGGAGGTCCGAACAAGCTCAGCAGCACAGATCAACAGGACGTGATCAGTAACCTGATCAGTGATCAGTGATCTGATCAGTGATCAGTAGATCTGGACTGGGCCCGGTGGGGCCTGAGACTCATCTACCAGAACAGAAAAACTCAACTTTAGACACAAACTAAACTCTAAACTGGTCTAGTCTTCATCAGAAATGGGGGGGGGGGGGGTCGTTGGTCTAAATGGGGGGAGGGGTGGGGCGACCACCCACCTTTTTTTAAACCATTCTGACCATTTAACCCTCCCAGCTGATTCACGGCCAGTATTGATCCATCAATGATCTGCAGCTCATTCATCCAAACAATCCGCCCCCCCCACCCAGCGGAGGCTTACATCCCGGGGTTTGGTTGGGGTCCCACCCGACCCCGGGACCCCCCCAGCCCCCCACCCTCCCTGCTCATGCTGGGGTGTGGAAAGGGTGGGGGAGGGTCCAGGAAAGCTGGTGCATAAAAATAAAAACCCAGGACCAGCTGTGAGCCCCCCCCACTAGCCCCAGGGCCTGAGCTGGTCCTGGACCAGGGCCTGGTGGGCCTGGACCAGGACCAGCTCAGGTCCTGACCCAAACGGGCCTTTTCAGGGCTGAAAGCGACTCACCTGCAGGATGTCGCTCAGGTCCAACAGCATTTCTGAGGAACCAGCAGCTAAGGAGAACCAGCAGGCAAAAACAGGCCGCAAGAGCAGCCACAGCAAGGACCACCTGACCGCCTGCGTTTGACCCCTCCCACAAAAAAATCCCATCCTCGTGTTGTCGCTATGGGGAGGTCAAAACCCGTCTCCACGCTGTGGGTGCTGGATGAAAGGGGGAAATAATCCCTCGCAGCCGCCCGGAGACGACGGCAAAAGGAAAGCACCAACGTCCCCAGATTAC
>CAAE01014728.1:218782-229940 GCA_000180735.1 Tetraodon nigroviridis
AAAAAAAAAAAAAAAAAAAAAAGGAAGAGAATGGGAGAAAAAACGATCCGGGGGAGGGGGGGGGGGGGAAGTGAGAAAAGAAATAAATACACCCACCTGTTGTTGAACCATTCTGACCATGTGACCCTGCCAGCTGATTCACGGCCAGTATTGATCCATCAATGATCTGCAGCTCATTCATCCAAACAATCCGCCGTCCCCACCCAGCGGAGGCTTAGAGACCCCCCAGCCCCACCCGACCCACCCGACCCCCCGACCCCCCCAGCCCCCCACCCTCCCTGCTCATGCTGGGGTGTGGACAGGGTGGGGGAGGGTCCAGGACAGCTGGTGCATAAAAATAAAAACCCAGGACCAGCTGTGAGCCCCCCCCACTAGCACCAGGGCCTGAGCTGGTCCTGGACCAGGGCCTGGTGGGCCTGGACCAGGACCAGCTCAGGTCCTGACCCAAACGGGCCTTTTCAGGGCTGACAGCGACTCACCTGCAGGATGTCGCTCAGGTCCAGCAGCATGTCTGAGGAAGCAGCAGCTAAGGAGAACCAGCAAGCAAAAACAGGCCGCAAGAGCAGCCACAGCAAGGACCACCTGACCGCCTGCGTCTGACCCCTCCCACACAAACCACAACAAACATCCCATCCTCGCGTTGTCGCTATGGCGACGTCAACACCCGTCTCCACGCTGTCGGTGCTGGATGAAAGGAGGAGATAATCCCTCGCAGCCGCCCGGAGACGACGGCAGAAGGAAAGCACCAACGTCCCCAGATTACCGGGATTACTGGGACACTTGCTGGCTAAGTGTTAGCGGAGGAAGACGGCGGCGCGGAGCAACGGGACACCTGGACGGAGGAGCAGGTCGGGGAGCAGTCGCAGCTTTTGTTTTCGCTGCTTTGCTCGGGAACGCCGGTTTTGTCCCTTCGCTCCAGAAGACTAGACGACCGGGACAATCGGAGGGAGGAAGGATGGAAAGAGGGAGGGAGGGAGGGAGGGAGGGAGGAAAGGAGGGAAGGAGGGAAGCTGCTACATCTGTCTGCCTTTGTGCTTCCAGCAGTCAGACTGCTCTTCCTCACCCGGCCCTGCACAAGGAAGCTAGCTAATTCTACCCCCTCTCTCACTCACACACACACTCACACACACACACACACACTCACACACACACACACACACTAAACAATACGGGTCAAAAGTAGCATCAGATGTATCCTCGCTGTGGAGCTAAAGTCATGTGACCCGTCTGGGCCTGTATGTTCCTAGGTCACGTGACTGCTTCCAGCGACAGCTTCAGCGGTAAGGATACGCGGCGTCCCCTCGGTGCGACACACCATGTAGATGCAGGCGGCGATGACGTGCGAGGCCTTGCGGCCGCGCGTCAGGTGCTTGGTGAGCGCCATCTTGTAGAAGTTGAAGGCCGTGTCCAGACAGTGCTTGTTCATCTGCAGCTGGACGCCCAGAGTGTTGATGCTGTTTCTGGCTGCAGACACAGACACACACACACACACACACACACACACACACACACACACACACACACACACACACACACACACACACAGGCAAACACCACAGTGGTCAAACACCAACCCTGACGTGCGCCTCTGAGCATGCGGGCTCGCTAACTAGCGTGCTACACTGCTGCGCTCTTGATTAGCATGAGCGTCTTTGACGACAAGCTAACGGGTGCTCTGGAACGGAGCGCTGGGTGACTGACGGTTCCCACCTGTCCCAGGCCGCGTGGGCGGCAGGAGCGAGACGACCTCTGACCTCTGATCAGGCCTGGACGGCGCCGGCGGCTCCTCCAGCTGGAGGCGACTCAGCCGCTCAGACTCTGACTCCGCTGTGTGATTCACCTCCGTCCCCCCGGAGCTACGGTAAAACTCCCCCCCCCACGCCGCGGCGCCCAGCGGAGGGCTGCCGGGACGCCGTGGCTCAGCGTGAGGAGGCGGGGCTACGCCTCGCCGGCCTGAGTCAGGGAAAGGCAAAGAGCCAAGAGCACCAGAAGGAGGAGCGTCGCCACGGCAACGCGATCGAAACAATCATTCAACTGCGGCGCTCATCCGCCTACGGCGCCGAGTCACACACGCCGTGTTCAAGCACGCCGACGTTTACAGACGTTACGGAGGTAAATCCAGTGGAGACGGCAACTGCTGGTGTTTCCAGGGAGAACACCTGGACACACACACACACACACACACACACACACACACACACACACACACACACACACACACACACACTCTGGTGGTGACTCAGCGTCTTCGCCGTCTGACAGCCCTGTGACTCGACAGCTCCGCAGCTGAGACGTGCTCGGCGGCGCTGACGCCTGTCGTCACGGTAACCGGCTGGCGCCTGCCCCGGTACCCGGCTCTGGCTGGTTTTTTCTGTTCTCCGCGGCGACGCGCTCCCCCGCCAGGCCTCTTTAGCTCCAACTCTGTCGGCTCCTGAATCAAAGAGCTTTTCCAGTTTCATGTTCAGCCTCTCGGCTCCTTTGATTCCACCCGACATCAAAAATCAGGCCGTAAAAGCGTCGTTGTAACACTTTTGTTTGAGTTTAGGTCATCCGGACGGTTCAGCGGCCGCAACAGCGTCTCTCTGATCGGACGTGATGAAACAAGTCAGAGTAAACATGAAAAAGAGCCGTTAATTACTGGTCTGTCAGCCTACAAACCCTTTGATGTTTCCACACCACCAGATCAAAGTAGGAAAGCAGCTAAGAGTCGCGCTAACATCCTCGTCTTCATCGTCTTCATCGCCTATAAAGCGGTTCAAACAGCTGATGGCCCTCACAGGCCCCTGACCCCCCACTCACCTCTGGCCAGGGTCTGAGCTCTGGACTCCGCCCCGATGTTGCCCAGGTGGGAGTCACCAAACGACATAACAGCGCCCCCAGCTGGAGAGAGACAGAAGACAGGCTCAGAGCCTTCAACACCTCCGCCACCGTTAGACTCCTCACACGATCACAGAAGTTCCTCATCTTAATGTTGCAATATTATATATGGTTGTGAATGTGTTAATTTTAGTCACAATTAATAATAAAACAAGGGTTAGATCTAGACGACACCCTAGTCTTGTCCAATAGCGCCCTCTAGCGGACACTCGGAGGGACTACAGCCCGCACAGCGCAGCAGGGCGGAGGTCAGGGGTCAAAGGTCAGATCCGGAGATTCTCAGATTTACACCATGATCTTAAAATTCCATTTTTGCAGATTCGTACAGAGAAAGCTGTTTTTTCCCTCTAAAAGGTCCTTTTGAAGGTGAACTGGAACCTTCAAACTCAGGTAAAATAATCAAGAGATGAATAAACGACAGACGTCCGGCCCAGCCGGCCGCTGCGGCGTCCCCGAGGAGCATTTGGGTTACGTGTGGTCCCGTTTCACCTTCAGAAGAGACGAAGCGTCCGACGGCGTGCGACGCTCCACCTCCCGTCTCCACAAACTCCACCTCGGACACGATGACGTTGTCCTCCAGCACGGAGCCGCAGCCCGTGCAGACGGCGTCGCCGCGGGCCTGGTCCACATCGATGTCCGAGCACCCGCAGTTCTTACACACCTTTGGGCTCATGGCGGCGCCTCCGGGCCTGGAAATGAGAACCACAACCTGAGAACCAGAACCTGAGAACTAGAACCTGGGAACCAGAACCTGAGAACCAGAACCTGGGAACCAGAACCTGAGAACTAGAACCTGAGAACCAGAACCTGGGAACCAGAACCTGAGAACTAGAACCTGGGAACCAGAACCTGGGAACCAGAACCTGAGAACTAGAACCTGAGAACCAGAACCTGAGAACTAGAACCTGAGAACCAGAACCTGGGAACTAGAACCTGAGAACCAGAACCTGGGAACTAGAACCTGAGAACCAGAACCTGGGAACTAGAACCTGAGAACCTGGGGCCACATCCACTCTAACAGCAAAAACACAGTTTGACGTAAATAGATAGCCAAGTCCTTTATAGTCGTTGCACCCGGGGTTGGGGGGGGGGGGGGCTCCCACAGCAGCAACTTTCAAAACAGAACATTTTAAAAATAGAATGAAAAACAATGTTTCTTTAGATGAAGAAAGCAACGTTTCCATTTCCAGGCTCACTTTTCCTGCTTCTGTGTGGGGTTTTATCTCATTTGCGTTGTTTTAGTTTTCCTGTTATTTCCTGAGCTAATCCCTGTTGTTTCCCTCCAACTTCGGTTCGAGGCTTCGTGTTTTGGGTTCTTGAGCCGCTGCTGAAACATCTTCACCCGGATTCTCCGTCGCGACCCGTCAAGTCGAACCAAAGCCTCTTTCAAGCCCGAGTAACGCCCGGATGAAGTATCCGAGTACTCTGCGCCGCAGTAAAGTATCCGAGTAGCCGCCAGCTGATCGCTGCTAACGTGGCAAGGCTGCTAGCCGGCGGCTACGCGGCTACCTCGGCCATTAAAGCGCATCATCGCGTTTCCGGCGGCAGCGCCAGCAAACGGCCGGCTCCTATAGTTTGGTGTCGTCACCTTTTAATGTAAATGATGTTTAGGCGAGGTGGCGCTCGCGCGGCGGGGCTCACGTGGAGCTGTTGACAGCTAACCATGCTAGCAGCCGGAGCACCAACCGGCTACAATCACGCACTTTGGCGTGTTTTCGCACACGCGTGACACCGGTCCTACCTTCACGCCCCTGCGGTTGAAATGTCACGGCACGAGCCGCCTCTGCGGTGTTCTGAGCGATATTTGCGACGTTAAAAGCAGCAAAATGTCCTCCCGGCGTCCGAGGGTTAGCGCATCTGCCACGGCGGGCGTCCGGAGCACGAACGGGGCACAAACGAGGCGAGCCGCAGCCCCACGTGGCGTTTATTACCGCAGAAACCGCACAACACACACCTACACACACACACGCACCTACACACACACACACGCACACACACACACACACACGTGGTCCGGCACCCACGGACCGTACCAAGTCAGACGGGGGGTGGACGCGGCCCCGCTGCTCGATTAAACCCCCATAAACAGACTCAAAAGTTGGAATAAAAAGCTTCAACGTCACCGTTTAAATAGTGTGAAATAAGCTAGGCTTTCTAGCTAAAACGTTCAAGAATTAACAGCAAATTAGTTGTTAATGTTTCTGTTTAAATGTGGACAAACAAGGACACAGGTGACACAATCATGTATAAACACGTAACTTTATTGTCCAAATTCGTGAGTCCTAATAAAACAGATGGGTAAAAATTCAAACCAGGCAGGAATAAAGTGCAGTTACAAACAGTCACTGGGTCAAAAGGTGGCAAAAAGAATCCACAATTATTCAAAATTTAGGACAACGTGAGAACCATCATCATCATCATCATCATCATCATGAAGAAGAGGAACGTGAGGAGGGTTAAACACCAGCTAAACGCTGAGGCAGAGAAAACACCTGCACAAGGAGGTTTTATGACTTATTGGTCAGTAAAAACCAGGCGATGTCCTAAAAACACTTCTGTCCTAACAAACAGCAGAAAATCTATCTGACACGACTTCATCGGATTAATGGTTGTAGTTTTAAGAGTTTCTGCCTACAAATGTTCTGAGGACTAAAGCTCCCGTATCTAAAACCGTGTAAGTGCGCGCACGTGTTTGAAGCAGCAAGTTAACAAAATGGCAGATAGAAAACTTCAATGCCTGGAAGCACTTTAAAGCATTTCTTCATGTCGATCAGCTGCAAACGTGAAACAACTTAAAGCAGGAAGTTAAAATCCAATAAAAAAACAACCATGTCACCACAGCAGAAAGTTCAAGAGAAAATAGGAAAATAAAAGCTCTAAAACTGCGTTTCAGTGACGACTTTAGTGTAGGAAATTTTGCGTTTGGCGGCGTGGAAAAAAAATAAAACCGTGTTGCCGTGGAAACAGTTGTGATGAATTCTCTCACAAACATGTCGCATGAACCCCAAAATGCAACCGAAACGTCGACTCAGTGAACGAAGGAGATGGAAACGTCCTGATTTATGTCTCTGAGCGCTACAATAACCAAAGAAGAAGAAGAAGAAGAATCGGCCTCTGTGGTAAACATGACACTGGTAATTAAGAGGTAATTAAGTTTTCCCCCAGAAGAGATCTGGTGCCATCGGCTGGTCTGAAAAACGAGGCGGCGCCGTCCTGGTGGGACGAGACGCCCAACACTTGGGTGGGTTTGCTGCCGTGGGAGCCGCCGCCGCCGCCGTCACTGATCCCGGGACTCGTACAGCAGCTTGGCTGCCTGAGGGGACAGTTCCTCAGGTTAGAGCCTGCAAACCTCCGCCAGGGGGCGCCCCTCCTCATCCTCAGGCTAACGCTAACGCCCCCGCTAGCAGTGATGCTAGCCCTAGCGGATCAGGTAGCTACCTTGTGCATGGCGGCCAACCAGAGCGCCGCCACCTTCTTGTCCTCCGCCGCCTCCAGGTGGAGCTGCTGGCTGTCCTGCGAGCCCATTGGCTTGTAGTGGAGGATCATACCGCTGGCTCGCGACATCCCTCCTGCACGCACGCACGCACGCACACACACACACACAAGCCAGAGATCAGAAAATATTTCTCCGCCAACCAACGATGGAGGAGTCTGGACTTGGATGTCTGATGTTTGGATGCCTATTTTAGCATTAGCATTAGCAGCTAATGTCCTACAGATCAATGTGATTAGCTGTCAACACCGGTGGTTAATGTGATGGGTCAAATATGAATAATTGATTCTCTGCTGTTGAAAGGGGAAAAGGGAGGGGCTTATGTCCCGCAGAGGTCAGGGGTCAGGAAGAGGCCGAGGATGAGAGGACCGACAGCGGCGCTAACCTTCAGAGACACAATGACTGTCCAGCAGACTGGTGTAGGTGTGAATGTCATTCTCTGAAGACAGAAGAAGAGGAGGAGAAAAAAAAAGAGGGAGAGGAGGAAGAGGAGGAGGAAGAGCCACCGCACAGCAGCAGAAAGAAGAAGAAAGAGTTTGTTAGCTGGATCCAGACATTGGACTGTTGTTAGTTACAGAAACAAGCTCCTGAAAGGTTCCAGCGCTTCTTTCCTTCGGTTTTACCTGAAAGTTCTGATATTAAACCCAGACGTTTAGTTGAGCCAATGGTTTCAGGGTAAAACAAATCCACCGCCAACCCGGAATCCTTCAGGCTGGCCTCCGGGGGCGGCGGATCTCACCTGGACTGGTCCCGTCCGTCAGGACCTGCATGCTGGAGATGCGGGACAGCTCCACCTCGAAGTGGCTCTCGCCGTCCAGGAACAGATATCTGGAGGTCAGAGTTCAACACACACTGGTTTGACTGCGCCCAAACTGGTTTGGGCCCGTTTTCGCCACATCAGACCAGCGGTGGAACCCGGCACCGCTGCGGGTTAGCGTTAGCGTTAGCCAGCTGAAACAGCCTGGAAGTGTGGTCCCGCTGACCTGTGGTTGTTGGACAGGCGGCAGGTCATCGTCTCACATTTCTCCGTCGTCCCCAAGGTCACGCCAAAGGTCCCGCCTGTGACATAAAAAAGAATTCAGCGCTAAAATCCAAAAACGGGATGGCGAAAGGTCAAAGGTCGGAGCCGCCCATCTTCGGAAGGTCCTGACCTGCCAGGAGGACTCTGAGCTGCCTGTCGTAGAACTCCGTCTCCTTCTGGGACAGCAGGCTGCACTCGGCGCACTGGCGCACCGGGTCCACGAAACACATGCGGGGCAGCGCCACCTTCCTGCTGCAGCATTTATTGCAGAAACAGCGGCCGCAGCGCCGACAGTGGTGCTGCAGGAACAAGCGGACCTTTCAGTGGTCTTTTCAGGGACAGAGCGGCGTGGTCAGATTAGTTCTGCCGGGTCGGACGTGCTGCTACGGCAGGAAGGTCAGTCTCCCGCCAAACCAACAACAGAAGCTGCAGCTGCCATTTGCGGAAACAGTACTGACCTTTCTCTTGATGAAGTCAAACTTGGAGTCACACTGCATGCATCTGGGACACTGGCGGAAGGGAAGAGGAAAAACAGGATGTTACACAATGGAGCTGCAGATCCAGTCAGCAGCAGTGATTCACGGGATTTAGCAACAAGAACATGGTGAAAGGACTTTTACAGAAGCTGCACTTGAAGCAGGATTTTTCTTACACTTTATTAAACATTAAATGGTTTGTTTTGAACGTCATCGCAACCGCGTGTGAACCTGCCGCTGCTGCAGATGAGAAATGATTAACTAAGGTTGTCTACTCATCCGAGAAAACAGTCAACACACTTCAGAAAAGCGTTTCTTGTTTGTTTTTGTCTTCATTTGTGTTTTTATTCAAACTAGATAAAATAAAAACGCAACACTTCAGTGCTAGCATAGTAGCTTCTCACGCGTAGCCCAAGGTAATAAAGTGCGCATATAGCCGACTGATAACACACGAGCAAAAACAAAGATTGGCGTCTATCAGGTTCATTTAACACTGTAACTTGGTTAAACGGACAGTTGGTGTTTTCTTGACAGACATTTGCCAGGCTGGCTCTTGGTGCCTGGAACGCCCAGGTCGTCGGCAAACTGCCATGAAAAGTAGTAAACGCCAAGTTAACCGAAAATACCCCAGAGGTCCGCGGGTTTCCTTTAGGAAATTAAAGCCCTCAAACTTGGACCAGGTGTGCTATGACACAGTCACGGACTCAAATAAAGGCTGGTAAAAACACTAAAGGTCGAGAGTGAAACTAAGATTGTGCTGACTGTGTTTGACTTCACCAGCATTGTTTCAGTTTAAATATTAGTGCGCAAATAACAGAGGCCAGACAAAAATAATGCAACAATAACGCTTTTGTTTTGAAAAATCCAAACCGGAACTAAACACCTTAACACCCCAGCTAGCTTGCTGCTGCTATCTCTGGATCTTGTGCCGTTCTCGCTGTCAAATACCCCCACCCAGAACTCACCTCTTGGTCCGGGACCCAGTGCGGTTCGTCCAGGGAGAACGGACTGTTGAAGGCACCGTTCTCCGGCACCATGCGTAGCCCGCTGGGGCTCCGCACGAGTTTTTTTCCGTCAGGAACTGAAGACATTTCGCTTCAGCAGCTGTTTCTCCTCACTGTACTTCAGCCTCCGAACCATCGGGTTGACACGCCCCCAGCAATGATTGACACGGGCGCCAACCAATCAGGGCACAGGGCGGATGTCACGTTCACGACCTTTGTTTAGATTATTTTCCGCAGAAAAATTGAAACGAAACTACGAAAACGACAATTAACGTCAGTCTTTTCACCGCTATCCTGATAACCCGAATTCGTGTTTAATTATTTATAATTAACAATAAAAGTCGCATCTTTGACTACATTACTGCAGGTAAAGACAAAAAAACCCAATAATTTCAATCAATAAGTTCAAAAAGTGGAAAATCAGTAAAATACAGCAAATTCAAACGTGACGATTTCATTCCAGTTTTTAACAGTTTAGATTCGTCCCGATGAGGACTAATGATAAAAAAAATTACAGTGAATTTTCTTTTTTCTCTCCATGCAAAAAGGAACCTTCTTCCCACCAAGACAGAACAAGGATTGTGTGTGTGTGTGTGTGTGTGTGTGTGTGTGTGTTGGGGGCGTTCCTGAGTATTGTCCGACCTTAATGTGCCATTAAAGTTTGTCAAATAAAGAAAAATTAGATTTTTCTTCAGCTCTAGAACAGGCGCTTAAACACGCAACATTAAAAACTAAAACAAATGTAAAAAAAAAAAAAAAAAAAAAAAAACCCCAAAACCCCAGCATAATTTAAAAATGTCCAAAGAGTCGGATGGAAACTGTTCAAGCAAATAATAAATAAAATTTGGTTACAATCCGCAAATGTCTGACGAACATTAACTTAAATGTCCTAATAATATGATCTAATATGATAAAAACTGGCGGAGCGTTCGCCGGACTCAGATCAGGTATAACGTCCAGGTCGGTCTATAAAAAAGACGTCATTGTGGACAGTTCACCCGCAGGACGAAGAAAAGCTTTACAATCACAGAAACTTTGCTTGACTGCTATTTTCTCGAGAAGAACTAGATTTCATCTCGCTGTCGGAGCAGCAACGACATAAAACAGACCGCTGCTAACTAGCTTAGCACGAACCCTGAGCCCGCCTCTTCCTGATTAACGCCGACCAATCAGAGAGTCCGTGTGGCCCTCTGGAACTATGGGTAGTGTAGTTGTTTTACCCACATTCGGTCGTAAACGTATCTAAACGATTGCACGATGAAAATATTTTAGTTTGAGCCCGGAAGTGCTTTAAAATGTTGAAAAAGTTGGTGGATGAAAATACCCGAGCTAAAGTTAATTGGTGAAAACAAACAATTCTATCAGTGCAAATTTAAGTGAGAGTTAAAACAGCACAAAATTATGATTGATAATGTAAAAGCTTGATTCGAATTAAACCTCTCATTTCTCTGCTAGGTAGGAATAAAGTAACTGTTGATGGGGAATCTAGAATTTTTTCTCCTCCTTAATTACTTCAACTTTACATTCAGGTTGAGAAGAAATTAAACATTCTTTAAAACGATTTCCTCTTTTAGCTTCTCTGTCCTGAACCCACGCGAGGCACAGGTCAAAACTGAAAAAGTCACCTCCTGATTTAGAGGATGAATCATGATCTCCTCTCACTTCTGATGAAAAGACCCCAACTCTGCATCAACTAAACTGAACAGTGGGCACCAACATGTGGCCGGGGTCGGCAGAGGCCGGGGTCGGACAGGACGGGCCCCCGAGGACCTTCAGCGCGCCAGGTCGGTGTGGCTGGTGCTCAGGTCGCGACTCTTCCTCAGACGATGATTTCGCTCCTGGAGAGACGAGTGGAGATGGAGAGTTAGCAGCCGAGAAAATGATCGACTGGTTGTTAACAGACCTGAAAAACACGACAAATATTCGAAATAAACGGACGCTAACGGCTGGATTCATCTGGCAGGAAGGCCCTGATGTTACTTTTGAACCTAATTCCAGCATCAACTGATGGATTCTCGGGGCGGGGACGTCCCGGGTTCTGCTTACTTGGTAGCGGTCGGCGGCTGCCTTGTCCACCACATTCAGAACCCCGAGAGAGCTGGCCCGCTTCATGCTGGCCCGAGCCGCCACATGCAGGGAGGAGGCGGGTGAGGGGGTCAGAGGTGAGGAGAGTCAGGGGTGAGGCTTTGAGCTCAGGGGGAGAAGGAGGTGCTGGTTACAGACATCAGCGCTACTTTCACACAGGTTAGCGTCACGCTTCTCCTCATTGTCGGACACTTTCCCCTTC
>CAAE01014728.1:229947-302269 GCA_000180735.1 Tetraodon nigroviridis
GCGTTCCCACGGCTTAGGCCTCCCACCAACCAAGATTTTCCTGCTCCCTTAGCGGGTCAGTGGGGGGGGGGGGGGGGTTCATGCAAACACCAGGCAGCGCTGCAGCTCGTCCATGCCAGCAAAACATCCCAAAACCACACCGGCTTCCACGCAAAAGAGGAAAAAAGAATCCGGTTGGCCCCCTGCAGGCTGGCTGCAGGAGCGCTCGTAAGCCCCTCCCCCTTCTGTTGGGACTAAAGACACCGTGACGCCGTCTATGATGTGCAGAGACGTTTGCTTTTGAAAACGTCCTTTAAATGGACGTTTGATTTCTGCAGCCATGTGATGACGAGGGGTTCTGACATCATCAGGCGGCGCCGCAGCGAGCAGCACCAAAAGGACGGAAACCAGTGAGCGCACACGGGAGCCATGCAGGAGGACGCTGGCGTGAAGTTAAATATTTATTCATAAATACAAGTTCAACAGAAAGCCGTGCAGACGCGTCTCCCCCCCAACACACCCCGCCCGTCGGCAGTGCAAGTGCAGCAGGCGTGAGCGGGTCGCGCCATCCTTTGGTGGGCGTGGTCGCTTTAGAGGCTTAAAGCGCTGCCACGATAAAATTTAAAGGAAATTATAAAAATGAATGTAAAACATGCGAGCAGTTCAGGACATGCTTCAGGTTTCCTTCACAGTTGAAAGCTAAAAAAGTTCCTTTTCAGCCACATTTTCACCTCTTTTAGCCTCCGTTTCCATCCGTTAACCTAAACAAAGGTCGTTTTTCTTTGACATGAAAAGAAATCTTGAGTATTTCCACAGGAAAAGAGGCGGCAGAGGTGAACGGAGGCAACGCAGGCAGGGCAAACGCTGGCGGGTGGCAGCAGAAGCGCGTCACATGTGCTAAGGCAGCGGAGGTTTCACACCCAGCAGGAACCAGCACCCATCCCTTCTTTACGTCTGCTTAGTAACCCGCCACCCAGCTGGAGGCCCCGCCCTCCCCAAAGCCGCGGGAAGCGCCTGCTTCCGCGGCCATAGTTACCCCAGGTTTTTGGGCTCGCCGTCTCGGGACGAGCCGCCGCCTTTCAGCTTCCGGACCAGCTTCTCGCTGCTGCGGCGGATGGAGGCTCGGAGTTTGCTGAAGGAGCCGCTCCTCTTCAGGGAGCCTGAGCCGTCCTGAGGGCAAAGGTCACGGTTACACACACACCGACGGCGACAGCCGCTCCAGCCCATCCTAAATGATGGAAAATCTACTTCAATTCCATTAAATCAACAGTGTGACTGTGTTGGCTGAACAAGTTCATGCTGGTGATTCCAGAGGAGATTATAAAGGAGAGGAGAGAATCTAACGACGCGCAAACACCGGTCAGACTGGTAGCGCTGGGCGGAACTGGGATCGGACCAGTTGGAAGCGTGTTTCCAACCTTCCCACAGCTGCGGGTCAGTGGTTTGAGGAGAGGAGCGACAGAAGCAGCGGTGTTAGTCCGGACGACCTCCCTGGACGACCGCCCAGGTTCCCCTCACTCGCTTCCCAGCATTAACGAACACAGAGGAGGAGAGAGACGGCCAGGCGCGGCTTCCGGTGAGCACAGGTTTCAGGTTTTATTAGAAGTTAAGAAAGACAAACTGTCAGATGCACAAACACGGGACAGGACAGGTGGGAAATACCTCCACAGGACACACCCTTGTTCTGAAACACGCAACAGCACGGCTACGTGATGCTAACATACGCCTGGCTTTATTTACAGGGCTTTTACCCACAATACGATGGTAGCGACCACCTACGCTGAGATCAACCTATTTACAGTGGAAAAGCAACCATCAGCGCTAAAGGCTAACAGAGCAGAGCTAAAGTTAGCGACAGATGAGACGTGGTTAGAGAAAGAAGGCAGGAAGCGGGTTTGCTCTAGGTTAGCCAACAACGACTCTAGTTCAGACAGGAGGAGGTCAAAGCGAGCGGTGTTAGACGGCAGCGTCACAGGCTGAAAGTTGGCAGACAGGAAGCAGCGTCCCGGCCGACTCCTGCACAGGTGCACAGTCAGAGGAGCAGGAGTCAGAACGCCGGTCCGTGAAGGGCTCTGCCAGAAGCCTGAGGTGGCAGAAGAGGAGGAGGAGGAAGAGATGAGGGGGCAGAGCTGAAGGGTCGGAGGCCAGGCGTCCGTCATGCAGGAGAAGTTGTTAGAACCGTTAAAGGCCTCTGGAGTTTACGTCTGCCGGTCAGAGGCAGCAGAGAGAGGAGAGAGGGAACCACAGGCGAGAGAGAGAGAGAGAGAGAGAGAGAGACAGATGAGACAAGACAAGTTTAAAAGAACATTCAACTGAGGCTGAGACAGAACAAGAAGGTTATCGGACAACCAGGTCAGACACAGAAGCTCTCCAGCAGCGCAGCTAACATCTGCTTGAACCCACTTCTGCTTCTGATTAAACACACACACGCTTGCTTGGATATTTTCCAGTTTGTTCACCCCAAGGCCTTAAAATCTGGAAAAAAAGGAACAGGCCAAACAAAAAGGAACTGAGACTATCAGAGGAAAATAAAACGGATGAATCGCTAACGTCCTCACTCTCAGACGAGCGCCGAGCGAGTGTTAATGTAAACAGAGGAGAGTGAATCATCCACAAACGTCTCAACATTGAAGCGCTTCAATCCCAGACCCTAAATCAGAAGCGCCGGTGTAGTTCTCGTCTCTATTACCCGGCGGAGCGCTGCTGTGTCTGAGGAAGGTGTGAGGAAGAGTCGGTGCAGCAGGACCCGTGAGCCAGGTCTTCTCCAATATTCCACACACACACACACACACACACACACACACAGGCAGGAAGGTCACAGCCATCAACAGAAAGTCCAGTACAGTACAGAGCCCGTGAGGTTTCCAGAAGAACTCGGAGAACCGTCGTGTTCCCACACGTCTGTAGCAGCACGTCCCTGATTTCCTCCATCTGATCCGGCACCAGAACCTCCTCCTGGAGCACCGCAGGCAAAGAGTATCAGGGACGCTCTGCTGCGTGTTCTCCGTGTGTTTCAGGCCGCAGCGCCAGTGCACGCACTCCCAGGAAGAGGAGCCGATGCTGATTGGCTGCTCGGAGCGCCATGGCTACTGTTGCTATGGGAGCGTGGGCGGCAGCCTACAGAGACTCCATCACCGCTCCTTGTTTCAATGCAGATGCTGCGGAGCTGCGTTAAATGCGGCGCTGCGGCACGGGGCGGGGGAGGAGGTCTGCTGACGCAGCGCTTTAGACGCGGTGAGTTTGGTTAAAAACGCAGGAAAAAGCAGCAAAGTTGGAATCAAGGCTGACGTCTGAAGGAGGAAGCTGGTGGAAAGGCGAGCAGAGAAACACGCTTCCAGCATTTAAAGGCCTCCCTGGGTTCATCTGACCGCCACCGACCCAACGCTGGTGCCACATTCTGGCTGCAGCTGCAGCGGTGCTGCGCTAGCAGCCACCAGGCTAAAACACCAGCGCTGGAGTCAGCTGCGGCCTTCTGAGGACCGGGGTAGCGTGTGGAGGGCTTTGTACTGTACTTACCCCGTTCCACTCCACGCTCATACTCACTTCCTCGCCGCCGTCCGGCCCGCTCTCGTACTTCACCGTGTCGGAGGTCAAACTCTCGCGGCTCCGCTGCTTCTCGCGGGCCTCCGGTTCGCTCAGGACCTCCGCCACGCGCTGTTTGTGGACGGTGTCCAGACCCTGACGGAGAAGACGAAGTGTATGTTGACAGTGAAAACACACACACAGGCAGGCTGGGAGTCGGGAGGTCACGCCTCTCCATTGCGAGTCGTCAGCGCTCATCGCTCGGAAGCCACACCTGCTTTCTGGACCTCATGGCGGCCTCCTCCAGAGTGTCGGCTGCCTCGAACTTGCCCTGCCGCCTGTAGAGGGCGCCCAGGTTCTTGAGGGTGGTGGTCACCGTGGGGCTGGGGAGACAAGCAGAGGTCACGCTGGGAAGCGGCCCGCCGGGGTCCTCAGCCAGGCTGACGCCACACACACCTGTCCACCTTACAGGCCTTGTACCAGCCGCCGTACTCTCCGAAGGGGGAACCGTCCTTCTGCTTCCCCTGGAGGACAAAAACCCTCATCAGAGCCCAGGAGCAGAGAAGGCCCAAGCAGGAGCCGGGAGCAGCAACCAGCCCACCTTGCTCTGCTCCTCCCTCTCCTCCGCATGCATCCATATGGGCTTGTTCTCCCCTGCAGGGAAGAGCATCAGACAGCGGATCAACTTCCAGGTGCAGCGTGCGGAGAGCTGCGTTCGTACCGTCGACGGAGCCGAACTCCCTCTCGTGAGCGCGGGTCAGGATCTCCTTGTACAGCGTCTCAGCCTGCTTGAACTTGCCCTGTTTCAGGTAACAGGATGCCTGAAAGGACACAGACGTGCGGGCGTCAGCTCGCCGCTGGCCGTCCTTAGCATGTCCTGATCTGAAGCGGCGGCGCCGCCGAGGGTGGTCCACGGGGCCGTGTCCTCTCACCAGGTTGTTCTTGGTCTTGGCCACGTTGGGGTCGTCGGGGCCCAGCTTGCTCTGGTAAATCTCCAGCGCTCTCATGTAGTAGTACTCCACCTCCTCGTACTTGCCCTGGTTCTGGCACAGCAGCGCCAGGTTGTTCAGCTGCTTGGCCACGTCCGGGTGCTCCTTCCCCAGCACCTGGGGGGAAACCAGCGCCGAGGGGAGGCGGGTGAGGACCGCAGCAGCCCTTCGGGGGGCGGCTGCGGCGGGGAGGCGGACCCACCTTTTCCCGGATTTCCAGGGCTCTCTTGCACAGAGGCTCCGCCTCCTTGTACTTCCCCCTCTTCCCGTACAGGACGGCCAGGTTGTTGAGGGTGGCGGCCACCTGACAGGAGCACAAGCAAGGCTTCAGGAGCCGAGCGCTGTCTGTGAATGCGGGCCCCTGCGGGCCCCTCGGCGGTCAGGAGCCGCGCGCAGAAACACAGAGAAGCTGGACCTGGAGGCCACGTCTGACCTCTGATTAGGAGGGAAAGGGTGGGAATCAGGAAGTCCGCTACCTGCTCGGCGGACGTCTGTGACCCACTTTAGAAGGTTTCAATGAAAGAATCTGACTAGCGGCTCTCAGAGCTGAACATCTACTGCCCAATCTTCCTCCGTCCGGAACCCTGATTGACCCAAAAGCGACTCTGAGGAGCTCTAGATGATTGGACACAGAGCCTGGAGCGGACCCGGGTGGACCGCGTCAGCCAGTCCAACGTGGAGAATCAAAGAGGTCATGCTACGGAAGGTGGAGAGGAGACGGTCGCCCAGATGATCTAGGAGTGTCACGTGACCGTTTTGTTGTCAGGACTATGATTTTCCGAAGATCAAAATTGGTGAAAATCACGATAGGAATCACGGCTGCAGGTGGGACAGGTGAGACGGAGGGAGGGAGGCTTGACCTCAGCGGTGGCGTGAAGGAGCTCCAGAGAGCTGGAGCAGCAGCATCAGTCCACCTCGGGGACTGTCCTGGACTCCAGAGCGCCACAGGAAAAACGTGGAGGCGTTCAGACAAAGGTCACCAGCCAACAGCCCCCAGGAGGGGCCGGGCCTTTCTGCCACTTACAGCCGGGTGGTCTCGCCCCAGAGTCTTCTCCCTGATGGCCAGGGCGTCGTTCAGCAGGTTGGCCGCCTCCTTGTACTTGTTCTGATCCCTGAGGGACGCACAGATGGAGGACGGCGGTCAAACACTCGTCCCTGCTGTGCAGAAACAACCGACGGCTCCGCTGGGCGGAGCTTTATCGCGTCTTTCTCCCTTCAGGCATTCCGGCTTTAAACGTTCCTCCCGTCATCAGGATGCTCTTATTCTGAAAATTCCAACTAGACCGGATGTCCGGGTCCCGAGGACCGGCGGGAGCAGGCCGAGGCGCGGACAGACCCACCTGTAGACGAGGGCCAGGATGTTCAGCATGGTGGCCACGTCTGGGTGGTCGTGGCCGGAGGTCTTCTCCAGGTCCTCCAGGGCCTGTTTGCAGAGGGGCACCGCCACCTCGTAGCGGCCCTGGGAGGCGTACTGGATCACCAGGTTGTGGAGGGTCCTGAGGCGGGCGGGGATCTCGTAGCCCCCCTGCTGGGCGGCGGCCACCGCGGCGCTGTGGCTGGGCTGGACTGGAAAGGAGGGCAGAGAACGGCCGTCTGGTTAGAGACGGGCAGCCGGAACAGCCGGAACAAACGGCTGTTCCGGCTGTTCTAGGAGATCTAGGAGACTCACTGCCCGGGGCCTGATCGTCCTGGTCGTCGAGGGAAGAGATCGTCCAGGGTCTCCTTGCTGGATTCGGAGTCTTTCTCCTCCTGAGAGGAAGAGGGAGGAGAGGAGGAGCAAGGAGGGAGCAAAGGCGGCTGTGGTTTAGGAGGAGGAGGGCTCACCGATGGGGACAGGTCCTCGTCGTACTTCTTCAGCTGGTTCATGAACTCCAGGTGCTTCTTCTCCTCCTCCAGCTGGGCCACGCTCTGCTCGCTCTTCTGCAGCTTCTGCTGCGTCCCAGCCAGCTCGTCCCGCAGCCACTGGTTCTCCTGGCACAGCCGGCGCACCTGAGCCCGCAGCTTCTGCTTCTCCGACTCCACCGAGCTCAGGTGGCTCGACAGAGCCATCATCACCTGGAGGAGAGGAGGAGGAGGAGGAGGAGGAGGAGGAGGAGGGGAGGAGGAGGAGGGGGCCAGGTTAACGGGCTAGCCTCCAGATCAGGACAGAAGCGGCGAGGACCGCTAACCCTAGGGTGTGAGCAGGGCAGCAGGTATCCGCCTCTGTCAGATCAACAGCTGCAGCTCTCAGGTGAGCTGAAGGAGCCTAACGAGCTGAGCTGAGGCCCGTCTGAGCCTTTACGGCAGCAAACGAGGCAAAAACGTAGGGATGAGTGAAAGACAGCCGGCAAAGGAGGCCAAATCCTCCAGGCTGGCTCATCTGGGGTTCAGAGGAGCTAAAACTCTGCAGGCTGTCTCTGGGAAACCTGGTTCCGCCACCTCCTTCCACAGGAAGAAGCGATTTTCACAAAGAAGCGCATGAAAAGACAGAATTTGGCTCTTTGAGCCGGTAAGAAGCTTAGAACATCGAGGTGTTTGTTCCTGATGAAGCTGGTGATTGTTGTGGTTCAACTAAAGGAGAATCCCCACCCACGGGCCCCGGGGGGCTCCTGGGCGTACCTGCGCCTCGCTCAGCCCCAGCTCCAGCATCTCCAGGGACTTGCGGATCATGTGGGACTTCTCCTCCACCAGCACGCCCTCCTCGTCCTGCTTCAGGCAGCGCAGCGTGCCCAGCAGGCCCTCCAGGATGGAGTGGTGCTCCTGCTTCAGGGCCTCCAGGCCCTGGATCACCTGCTTGGTCTGCGAGATGATCTCATCCTGGGACAGCTTCTCCCCGTGATCCTCCTGCTCTTTCACACACACCATGGCCGACATGTCCTCATGCATGCTCGTGCACGTTCGACTGCAGACGGGGAAAAAGAACAAAAAAACATGCAGCTTTAATTACAGCCGAACAGGGAAACTGTGGAGGAGGAGGACCACAGGTGCGTGCTCTCATCAGGGGCGGCGGCCAGGTGACCCCCGGATGCTGCTGACCTTTCCTGGGGACACCAGGAGCTTCACCTCCTCCGTAACCAGCACCGCATCACGCAAAGGTCGGACGCGTCGGGGCCCCAACGTCCCGCCGAAGTGGATTTGAGCCGTCGGGCTGGACCACCGGCACAGAGCTCTGCGTGCACGTGTGTGTGCCCGGTGCAGAATAAACATTTAGTAAATATAAACTGGTATTAGTGCAGCAACAAACCCAACTCTTCGCCTCAAGGACTTAGAAAAGCTCAGATAAGAGGTTGAAACCAAGCCGCAGATTTGAGAGTTGCGGTCGCGACGCGAGGCTGGGGAACGGCGTGCAAAGATGATGACGAAGACGCCGGCCGGCGAGGAAGCGGGAAGGGAGAGCTGAGCTGAAACGGTTCCCGTCACAGGAGGAGCCGCTCAGCGGCTGGACGGCAGAAACACGCTTGGAAGCAGCGTCGGCAGCGTTTCCACCCGTCACATCCGCAATCGGAGGCGTGTCGGCAGCCACGGGAGGGAGGGAGGTCGGGGGGGGCGCAGCAGGCGGACCAGGCCCAAAGCGGAGCCTCAGCTCGCCTTCCCCTTCCTGGGGGTGATCCGCTGTCATCGCTAACACACGCTAACACACACACACACACACACTTACAGTGAAGATTATGACGGAGCGCTTGCAGGCAGCGGTCTAATAAATCTCCGAGGTGCAGCCCGATGGTGCGAGGCCCGGCCCAGGACCTGTACTGGTGCAGGACCAGCTGGTCCAGTATGATCGCTGCTGCGCTGCAGAGGCATGACAAGATCCTGAACACACACACACACACACACACACGCACGCACGCGCGCGCGACTGCTGAAGGCCGTCCTGAACAAACTCCTGCTTCAAACCTGCTCCATGTGACTCGGCAACAGGCCGACAGCCAATCAGCTGAGGGCAGGAAGCTGGCGAGCTCCAGGGAGCAGAATGGAAAAGCTTCCAGGTGAGCTTCCCAACCAAAACATCCTCAAAGGAATAAAAGACGACGGGAGAAATGGAGAGGAAGTAATAACCCACCCAAACCCCCCCGTTTGGGTGTGTTTTCAAACACGGGGAACACAGCTGGGTGGTGGCCGGCTGGGATGGAGAAGTGAAAGGAAAAGAGCCATCTTTCCTTCCTCCTTTCGTCTGAGGAGCTTTCATTTATGGCACCGGAGCCTCGGGGAGGAAAACCCAGCAGGGGGGTGAAGACGCGGAGCCGCGGTGCTAACCTGAGGCGTGGAGAGGCGGGAACCCGGGTGGGGGGAGGGCGCCGCCACCGCCGCCGCTGCTCATCAGATGATGAGGAGGATGCAGCGATTCTGAGGGTTCTGATCCTCTTCCAGAGGTTCCAGCACGGACCCCCAGCCCCCAACCGACCCCCTCAGGGTGAACCGTGGCTGGAGACCAGCCGCTTTCAGTTTGACCTGCAGCCACAGGACTGGTTACATTAGCGCTGGTGGTGAATACTAGCCGTGTGTGTGTGTATGCAGATGTGAGAGTAAACAAAGATCCCGACGAGGGCAGCGAGAACAGCTGTCAGACCTGGGCCCTCCGGTAGGGGCCCATCGGTGCCCCGGAGCTCCTTGGGGCAGGATTAGGGGCAGGATGAAGGAATCTCCCGGGAATTCTGGTGTGTTCTTCAGAGATTTCCTCAAGCAGTGCAGCTCAAAGTTGTCTGTTTGTCATTCACACACATCTGCCGGTGTTTGGAGCCGACTCCTTTGGCTCCCAGCTGTGAGGGCCACACTGGGAGCCACTGTGCCCGTGTGACAGGCAGCTTTCAGGGCTCTCGGCCCCGCGGTGAATACCAATGACGGCGCCTCCGGAGCGGCGGCGACAGGAGCGTCTCCCTGCCGGGGCCTCCTGCCCGTGGGCCCCGCAGCCACGCCAGCGTTTTAGCCGTCTCACACACGGGTCAACCAGTAGAACCAGTTAGCCAGTCGTTCCCAGCCTCACGGTGCTGCCTCTCGCTGACAGTTAACGTGATTACGGGTCTAATTCCTGCAACCGTCGTAAACACAGACCCACTTATGGGGGCTTTTAACCCCGCTCCAGCCACAGAAGAAACCGGACGAGGCTGCTGACGCCGACGGTTAAGGTTTGCCAGACTGACACGTAAAAAGCAGAAGGAAAGAGGTGAAGAAAGCCCACCGGCTAATGCTAATGCTAATGGTTTCAGGAATTAGACCGAGCCGCTCTCACCGTTCTCCAGGACATTCGCTGCCCGTGTGTCCGCAATGTCAGGCTGGATCCCCTCGGCTCTTTGCCCCTGGAACCGCTCCTTCAAGCCGACGGTGCTCGTCCTTTCACCGACAGGGTCTGCGGTTGAGAGTCAAATATCCGCGCTGTCGCTCGGAAGTCTGACCGGGCTCTGCTGAGCCGACCGCCGCGGGGCTGCTCGGGAATCGGCGCCGTTAATGCCGACGACCAACGGGCTCCATCGCCAACGAGCTACCCGTCCAAGCCGCTCCAGAAAAGCCTGCTCTCCCCTGGCTCCATGGCAGGACCCGGTCCGTCAGAGTGGCGCGATGGCGGCTAAAACAAGCGCGGAGCCATGAAGGTGACAGCCCGCTGCTGCCCCGGCTGGATGACTGGCTGGCTCTGGCTGAGCGGGGCGGGAAAATGGCGCTGCCCGGCTCGGCCCTCCGCTCGGCCGGGATGCTGATGTCATCCGGCCGCATTAAAGCGGCAGAGGAGGCGGGCGGGCCGCCGGGCACCGCTCGGAGGTCCGACAGCCTGGAAATGGAAACATTTATAACAAACAGCGTCTCCGCCGTCGCGCCAGCTCCCAAAATAAGTGATTATTTTGTCAAACTGAGGCTTTTGGGAACGTCTAGAGCTGATATTTTTGCCAGAAAAATATTAAACAAAATAATTGGATCAAATGTTTGAGAGAAATTGACATTTTCAAGTAGAATAACACACTGAATTAGCCTAAACTTTTTATTTTACATGCAATGGCATCGCAGTTACGTACATTCACGGTTTCACACTGTTATTTCTCAGTTCTTAGAAAGCAAACGAGCATTAACAAGCAGGCGACAAGCTGGCACAGTGGTGCAGAAAGGGAGGGACTCCGGTTATTTTGCTGATCCTGAGTATAAAGTCCCCTCGGCCGGGCGTCTGGCCTGGGCCTGGGCCTGGGCCTGGGCCTGGGCCTGGGCCTGGGCAGGCCCGCTCCTTCCCAGAGGCCTCGGATCAGCCGCTCCTGAAACACAAGTCGGAGGTCTGGACACACGAGCGACAGAACGAAAGTGAAAAACGGGGCAGGTGGGTGGGTCCTTCCTCAGCCGGGGGGAGCGTCGCCCTTCGGGCTGCTGCTCCGGTCGGTAACACGCCTCCACACGGAGCTCAGGGTGACCCGGGCCATGAGCAAGGTGATGTTGAGGTTGCGCCGGTACCATTCCCTACCGGTCAGACGGGAGGATGAGGCTTGTTCATCCATCTGGGCGGAGTCTTTAACTCACCTGTTGTATTTCGCGTGCCGTGTCCTGTTTTTGTCCAGGAAGCTCTTGTAAAACACGGCCATCTCCTCGCTGTTCAGGGTTCGCCGTCGCCCTGGGAGACACGACGGGCAAAGCCACCCGTCAGTTCCAAACTGTTTTATAGAACCAGTTCAGGCGGTCTGTTCACGCTGTTTGTCATCTCTGACGGCTTCGCTTTGCAGGAAAGACGCCATAAACCTGTCCTCACCTTGCTCGTCACGCAGGCCCAGACCTTTAGCCTTCAGGTGTGAAATGATGAAGGCCTCTTTTTCCTGCAGGGATCGTACAGACAAACACAGGCCGTCATGCCCAAGGTACTGTTTACCAGCCCATAACAACTGATTCAGAGGGTTTTTAGGAATTTATGCAGTTTATCTGATCGCGTTTGACTAGCTTCGTTCGGCTATGCTGCCCCCTGCTGGTAGAAACGAGGGACTGTCTACACAAGGTTCTCTGGTTCTGCTGAATAAGAACACGCATTTTGAAAAATATTCCTGACATTTTTAGTTTTGCACGAGCATCTCTGCAACCTCGTGAAGCTCTAAGTTAGCATCACGTGACTGAGGATGATTATAAGGATTCCCAAAGAAGAAGATAACCTGGCTGAAGGTGATGTTCTGGTTGGCCCAGAACTCCTGGTTCCAGTCCTCCGTGTCCTGCCTGAGGTGCCGGAGACGTTTCTCCAGCTCGGTTTCGTTCTCAGGGATGTGATACACAATTGGCCTGAGGTTGGAAAGAGGGTTTGGTGGCCCGATCCAGTCGTGTGTGGAGCTGGCTTCAGGTCTGGCGGCAGATCTCTGCAGGTCCGCAAAAACAGTGGAAAGTGGGTTCGGTATCAAACAACCTAATTCTCCTGCCGGGGTTGAAGTGCAAGCATGTGATTGTGCTTTAAAGCCAAACCTTTGGAGGTTTGTCCTTCTGGGGCGCTTGTTTGGAGCTGCACGGCCGAGCGTCGACCGCAGAGAACCGGCGTGGAAGAAGCGGCGAGCGCGGAGCTAAGCGACCGAGGAGCGTCCATGTCAGACGGGCCGCTGCTGGTTTAGACGCCATTTAGAAATACAGCTAAACTGTTGTTTCAAAGCCGATTTGCCAGCATTTACTGGGAATTTGCTCCTATTAGTCTGGGCCACAACATTTCAAGATCTCACGTCGGTGTCTTTCCGGTGTGCGTGTGTGGTCACGTGGTCGGGTGTAGGCTTCAAATGCTCACCTGCATAAATCACCGGGGCGGTGATGGAATTGACCCTGTATTTTTGTAAAACTCCGTAAAACATTTTTGCACAGAGCTAATTTTAGTATAAAAGTGATAGAATATACCATTCCATACAATGTCGAAAACAATACACATTGCGGTTGCTGGTTGTATATACCTTGCTGAGCTAGAAATTAGAACGTTGTTCATCTGGTTTTAGTCATCGGCCACTCGGCAAATAATTTAATATCCATTTTACGACTAAGGAAATGTAGGGCAATAAAGTGTGAAAAATAATATTAAATTGAGAGTCGCGGCGTATATTATGACAAACGTCTAAGACAGAAAACGTCAAAACAATAAACAAAGGAGATAAACGATCAAACAAACGGCACGGCAGCGTGTTGCAATGAAGCGCACATAAAGTTGGGCAGCCAAAACCTTTCGCCGTGTTACTTTTAACAACGAAAAGAACCTCCTAAATCGCCCACTTGCAAAACAACACGCTGGTGTATTTCCCTACTATAAAATAAATTATTGTACCATAGAAAACTCAATTTTTAGCATTGTAGAGCCACAAATGATTTCGTTTAAATATGGCCCAGTAGTAAAAGGATAAACTCCGTGTTAGTTCATATCAAGACTCGGAGGAACGTAGCTTACTAGAAGAAGCTAGGCAGGCTAATGCTTAGCTTTAATCAGGGGAAGTGCGCACTTAAGCGTAACGGTTTAGATGGCTGTACGGTGGTTGTGCAGGTAAGAACTTTGGTGCGAAAGCAACAAAATCGTGTTTGTATACAGACAGTAATGCTGAAGTTTTCTTTTTCTTTCTTTTTTTTTTGTCAAGGTGGGGCAGAGTCAGGTGATCACGGGTAGCTCGTTCACATGACGGCGCAGACATAAACACGGTGAATTACCGACCCAGAAGGGAGGTTAAATCCACCCCAGCCGTTGTAAAACGTCTCTTTGGGTGACGCCGGTCGCGTTAAAGCCGGAGCCGCTGACGGACGAGCCTCGGATAAGGTGTGGGAGGGGCGACGGCAGCCCGGCCGCGGTCAGTCCGGTACCGGAGCTGACTGGAGCAGCATCGCTCCCGGCCCGTAACTGGGATTTTAGGAGCCGTTCGGACGCAGCTTCGCCCACCCGACCGTCCCTGCTGAGGCTGATGGACACAGGCATCCGTAAAAATGTGCGCAAACGTGTTCGGAGCTTTGAAAAGGTGAGGAAAAAACGGTGCGGCTGGACTGGGCTGCTGCGCGTCAGAGACGGGTCTGGGTCTGGGTCTGGGTCTGGGTCTGATCTGATCTCGGTCTGCGTCTGGGTCTCGATCTGCTTTGTGAGACGTGGGTTTTGCTGCCTCTGGTCGCGGTGCCGTGCACGTTATTTTACGCACGGTCGGGATTGTTCTGTGGCGACATAATGCGCAAACCCGCGCGTGTCGCCGGCAGGCGGCAGGTGGGGAGGCGGCCGGGGGGCGCTCCGGCCCCGCGGCTCCTCGGGCTGCAGGAGAGCCTCCAGGGATCAGGTCCCGTCCTGAGGCCAGGCGTTTAGCAGGTCGGGAGGAAACACACCCTCCGCTTCGCCTCCAGGCTGTCACACTCGTGGACAAGCCCCGCCCCCCATCCTCTTACGTAAAGCGCCAGGCTGGGCTCCTGCACGATCCCGTCGACGCGACTCCATCCCTGGAACGCCTCCAAGCAAACATCCACAGGGGTTGTAGCTACAGGCGGTTCAACTTTGACCTCTGTTCCCTCGGTAACCGCTTCAGTCCTGATGGCAGCGTGTGTCCGTTCCATCCAGATCCAGCCTGGCGGGAACGTCAGCCACTTCATCGGGGTCAGGTGCTGCTTCTCTGGATGAACAATTCATCAGGGATGTTTGAAACTGGGATATTTACGCTGGTCAAACAACAATCACATAAGGATGGGACGGAGGTGCGAGGATGGTGAAAACCCCTCCCAGTGGGTGTCGTGTGGGTGTCGGCGTCTAGGTGAAATGTAGGTTAGCCTCCCTCCTCGTCACCTCGTCTCCTCTGCTCTTCCGGGGTCTGATGGCCGTCTCCTGGCAGCAGCAGGAAGAGGCTGACCCAGACTCCGCCAGGATTTCACCAGGAGTCCACAAACATAAAGGCCAACAAACCCTCTTTTCTGCCGCTGAAACAGCTGGAATGTTCAAGGGAGTGGCTCTGAAAACACGTTCTTCCAGAGAGGAATAAAAATAGTACGATTCTACACCCGGGCCTTGACACAACTGGCCTCAGCGGCATCTTCACGCGCACGACCGAGCACGGCCAGGGCGTCTCCGCCTGAGCCAGGAGGGGGTCCTTTCCCCCAAGTTGGTGGAGGTCTTCCTGCGTGGCGGCGACTCCTACGTTTGCGGGTTTGTCTGCACGCTTGGCGCCAGCCCAGATGTGAGTTGCGGTTGCGTTTATCTGCTCTCGGCTGAGAGGGTCTGGAAAAACAGGAGCAGGGATTCAGGGTGGTACATCTGCTCTCGGCTGCTCTGGCCTGGTGGTTGACTGTCCCTCCGTCTGTGTTTCTGTCCAGCCTGTTTGGGAAGCCCTTTGATGGAGGGAAGAGGATGGATCACGGCGGTCCTCAGCAGCATCACCAGCACCAGCAGCCGCAGCCGCAGCCGCCGTTCTATCCGCAGCACCCCGCCATGATGCGGCTCTACGAGGTCCAGAGGGAGGTGGCCTCTCTGGGGCCTCAGGTGTGCACCTTCGGCGGCCTGCAGAACGACCGCGACTACAAGCGCCTGGAGCGGGAGCTGACGCAGATGCTGCTGCAGGTGGACCAGGTGGACACGGAGGGCAAAGCCGAACTGCAGGGGGCCCGGAAGAGGGCGGCGCAGGAGGTGGAGGGGCTGCTGCGCTACCTGGAGGAGAACGCCACCCACCCGTCCCGGATGGCCATCGAGGCGCTGAGCGAGGAGGCGCGGCGGCTGGTGGAGGAGCGCGTGGTGGCCCCCCAGAGGGCCGGCGGCGTGGCCGAAATCAACGACGAGCTGGTGGACATGCTGCAGGAGCTGGTGCTGCGGCTCACGCAGGTCAAGACCGAGGGCCGGGTGCCGCTGCGCAAGGCGCGCTACCGGGCGCTCACCCGCCTCTGCGCCGTGCAGGACGTGATCGAGGGGCGCACCGAGCAGCAGACGCTGTCGCTGCCGCTGTCGGAGGACACCCACGAGGCCGTGCACCACATCAACCAGGTGATGGTGAAGGTGAGCGTGGCGCGCGGCCAGCTGGTGGCGCTGCTGATGGGCCTGAGCGGGAGGGACAGCTGCGCCCACCTCTCCCGCATTCTGACGGAGATGCAGGTGGAGCTGGACGCGCTGGACGTTTCCGGGAACACGGCCATCAGGAATTACCGGAAGCAGGTGGTGGAGGAGATCAACGGGCTGCTGAAACACCTGGACCTGGAGGTGGAGGGAGACGACACGCGCAGGTACGTCCCGCCCAGGGCTGCAGTCCTCCTCTGGCCGCGCCGCCTCCAGCGCAGCCGCTCAGGGACTCTGTCTGTGCCTGCAGGTACGACCTGGCTCAGAACAACTCCATCCGGGAAATCGAGGCCGTTCGCGCCCACGTGTCCCACCTGCGGGAGGGCGTCCTGCGCCACTGCGTGATGGGAGACATGGGCTTCAGGCCCTCCCAGACTCCAGTCCGACAAGCCAAGAGTTCAAGCCGCACGGGGGGAGGGAGAGGAAGGAACACTGATGTGTTGATGGAGATACAGCTTAGTAAGGTAAAGCTCTTCACGTGGTGCACATGTTTGGGATGTTTTGGGAGGTGTTTGGTACATTTATCGCTGTTACATTCCCTCTGTGCGGCCGTGGCACCCAGAACATCAGCGGTGAACTGGAAGACGAGGAGGAGGAGGAGGAGGAGGAGAAGGAGGAGGAGGAGGAGGAGGAGGAGGATAACGAGGAGGAGGAGGCCTCCACAGGTCTGACACATCCGGGCTGAAGCTCAGGGGCCGACAGTCGGCTCCATTTTGACGCTGATCGCAGCTGACGAGCCTCCAGAAACGTCCTGAAGCTGCGGGAGGCGGCGGGGGCGGAGGGGGGAGCGCCGTTTGACGTCCCCCAGCAGCTCGCCCTGATGCGCGACAGACCACCCCCACTGAATGTGTGTTTGCAGAGCACCTTGGTGGAATTTGCACTGTGTGTGTGTGTGTGTGTGTGTGTGTGTGTGTGTGTGTGTGTGAACGTGAGGCTTTTTCCTGCCACCGTGTTTGTTCCTGGTCTGATTCCTGGGAGCGGCCCAACGGCTCCCGCAGACACCCATGGGTGTCGTTCACCTGCCACCAGCTCGTCGTGTCGGAAACGACCACGTTTCCCCCCCAAAATTGCCAAACCCAGTTGGTCATGTGACTTCCTTAGCCCGTTAGCAGCAGGGTGTTTGCACGCAGTCTTCTTTCCAGTATTCTCCAGAACGTCCGACGTGCCCGCCGGGGTGGAAACACAAATCCGACAGCTCCGGGAACTCCCGGTGAAAGGAGGCAAACTCCAGAAGACTTTTCTCCAGGATTCAGCTGGGTCAGCGAGCAGAACCCGGTCGGGTCTGTGTTCTCACCTGTTCAACTGGGATCTGCTCCTAAAACCAGATGTTCTCTGGGAACGCGTCCGTTCCTAAAGGCCGCCTGCAGGTTTTGTCCTTTTTGCTGTATTTAAACTCTGCGACTCCGAGCTGGTCCGGGCCGTATTCACACAGGTTCCTGGGCCAGCTCGGGCTCTTCTGGAGGATCAGTCGGGCCTCACCGGTAGTGGCTGTTCCCAGGCCCAGCGCTGGTCCTGACCGGCCTTTGTTTTGTCCTGAATGTAGTCGAATGTAGAGAAGAGTTTCTTTGTCCTGTTTGCACCAACCAAATTTCGCTTGATGCCAGAAATCAGATCTGGAAAACAGACAGAAGGCGCTAAAATTTAGATTAGCAACCAGCTGGAAAACAAATCCCAAAGACATCCCAGAATAAACAGCTGCACCAGCTGGTTGCTGGGTTACGCGGCTACGTCAGCTCCGCGTTTCGTGGATGTCAAAGTGTTTAGAAAAGGCAAACAAACACATTATCAAGCAGCTGAGCATAAAAGCGGCTAAAGCCGGTGCCTTTGGGCTCCCTCTGGTGGTCGGCTGCAATAAACATTAGGCCACGCCCCCAAAGGGCCTCCAGTTTTAATTGAATTCATTGCCCGGCTGCTGATCGGGATGGTTTGGGAGCTGCTCCGGGGTCCTGGTTGGACTCCAGGAGTCGACTCGTAAGAATTCCATGTCTCCATCACTCTGCCTTTCTTCCTGACGGGACCGTCTCCTTGGAGCGGAAACGCTGCTGCTTCTGTCGCCTTTCAGTGCTTTGACAGCCAGTTTTGCCGTTTCTCCTCGAAGCACGCGTGTACAAAAAAAGCACACTGGAAAAGAGCCCACCTGCGAGGGGCGGGAGGTGATTTGTATTCCCAGAGCATAAGGAAATAAAAACGGTGGCCCGACCCGCAGCGTCTGGTGGGTTTTTGCCTCAGCGAGAAGACGGACGAGCTGCTGAAAAACGGCTTTCAAAGATGCTTCTCGGGGTTATTTTAGGGAAATGTACATTGTCACTGAGGGTGGGGGATAAAAGGATCTGCACGCTGCAGATGTGCATTAAAGTTTCAGGTTATGTGTTCACCCAAAGGCTGAGCTTGGCTCACAGCAGGACGCCAGAACACGTCTGCTGCAGCGCCTGAAGGTGTAACGACGCTCAAAAAATCCTGCATTAAAATGAGTTAGAACAGCAGCCCTGCTTCATTACATGCATCAAAACAAAAGTTTGATGCATGTAATGACCAGTGTATGATGGATGTAATACTGTGTCCTCAAACCTGCGCAACAAAGTCTGTTTTTATCATTTTAGGGGGAAAAGCTCAATGTTTGCGAAGAGAAACTTTTATCAGAACAGTAGAAAAGGGGATTTTTGGGGGGATCCGTTGCTTGTTTTACTTATTATTATTACTTGTAGGTAACTTACTTCCGCCAACCCAGCCGTCAGGGTGACGCTGGTCTGACCTTTGAACCGCGCCCGCGGCCGTTCCAGGCGCCGCCGCCAGGGGGCGCTGCGCCCCAGCGAGAAGAAGCAGCGTCACGTTTACATTAAAATAGATTAAATACAAATAAAACAAATAAAATCAGCATCTGCGCCAGATTTACCAAATTTAATGACTAAATAAATACAAATCACCCGTTCTACAATTAAAACATTTTAGAGTATTTTGGCATTTGCAAATAACTTTTCTTAACAGCAGAACGACAATACAAAGATCGATCAGTCAATTCTAGATTATTTTTATTTTGTGACGGTTTTAGAACCTGTTTACAAATTATCTCAGTCGAAAGAGTCTTCAGGCATAAATGGTCTGTGCAGATTTTAGAAACGAACTAATAAAACTATGATCTTTTTGTTCAGAAAATCTTTTTTTGAAAAACAATTCTCATACTAGCAAGATCACAAAATAACAAATACTTACACGAGGATCTATCGTTCCCACAAATCCATTAAAAAAAGAAACAATCTTCATCTTCATGAGACGCCTGCGGCTGTGACGTCACGCGGAGGCTGATGGGAAATGTAGTGTTTTAGTTCTCTGGAAAGGAAAGAAACGTTGGCCTCTTTAGACGAGAGCCGACGTTTAAAAAGGTTTTAGTTAAACTCGGAAAATGTCGCTTTAGTCACTGGAACCGTGTTTACTACAATCAAAGTTCTGGGGAAGGTTTTAGCCTGCCAGAATCTAGCCTTCAGGCAGCAGCTGGTTCGGGATTGACCTGGTCACGTGGGCGGAAGAGTGGCGCTTTCGCCAGCGAGGAAAGAAAAGGAGGATGAGTCCTCAGCAGAGGGAAGGTCAGCTCTGTCTAAAAATACCCAGGCGGAAGGATGGTCCTGAGCGAGGCAGAGAGCGCCGAGGGGCCGAGAGCGAAGAGCGAGGCAGATGTGACGAGAGTTATGTCACACACACACACACACACACACACACACACACACACACACAGAGCTGTGCAGCGGTGCAGAAGCTGCACTTACGTAACCCTCGCTGAGCCTCTTTGCTGCATGGATCCGAGCGAGGCGCCTTAAGCAGAGCTGAAAGGGTTAAAATAGAGATCTTCTGCCCTGACCTGTAGAGGACACACACACACACACACACACACACACACAGAGAGGTTGAGCCCTGATAAATGACCTTCACAGTTCCTGGAATTGTCCTCAGAAGCTCCAAGGTCGACCGTCTGCAAAGACCAAGTGATCAGCATTTTGATGTTTCGCTTCATCGACCTTTAGTTTCACAATAAAAGAGTCAGATTATGGTCGACTGAGGAACCAGGTGAGCCGGGCCGGGCCGAGCCGAGCTGAGCCGAGCGCGTTTACTCCACATTAACCAGGAAAGTTTTATTCTTTATCAGATTAGCAGTTTAGGGTCACTGAGCCAGGGACTGGAACTGGCAACCCTCCAGGAGCTCCAGTCTGGGACGTCCCGCCCCCGCTGAAAACAACCTTTCAGCCCAAATCAGACGCTGGCATCTCTGAAGCAACATGAAATCTGGATTAGAGTTCAGGTCAGATTAGAGGCGATGCTCGGCCCGAACCACCAGGGGGCGGCAGAGAGAACTGCTCAACGTGAAAAGACTTCAAAAGGTCTCTTAGTTTCTAGGTTTCTGTGATCAATCAAACCTCTTCAGAGCTAAAATCGCCAGAATAAATTAACGACAGAGCTGCTGCACTGGAGGCAAAGGCAACCGTTATATAACCGCCCACCCATCACGGTCGTCATGGCAACGCCAGGAAGCCCTCACTCCTCCGCAGCAGCAATTAGCGCGTGTCTGAACTCCCACGTTCAGCATCTGCATGTGAGGGGCGAAAGCCGAGGACGCGGACGCTGACCCGAGCGGATCCATACAGACGGAGGCGCGGGGGGACGTTGCTGCGTCGGGGCTGCAGGGCCAGCGCATGCTTGGCCCACAGCCTGGCGGGCCTCCCCAGGCTCAGAGAGCAGCCCAAGAAAGACTTCCCGCTCTCTCACTTCCCCCTCGATTCCTCCGATATTCAACAAGGTCAAAAGGTCAAGACTCAGGTGCCTCGGAGCAAGCAGGAAGTGAAAGTAGACAGAGGAACAGAGGCGCTTCCTGGTTAATGATTGTGGGAGCAGCTGCTGTGCGAACGCGGCGTTGAACACGTAACGCCGAACCTTTGGGAGATCTGTCTAGTGTGTGTGTGTGTGTGTGTGTGTGTGAGTGTGTATCCTGCGTTAATGTGTTTAAATTAAACCCGATGTCTGTGCCCCCTCCTCTGAGCGGTTTTCCCATCACGAGCCCCAGCGTTCCCACTGCTGAATGCCCACTTTCAGCGAAGGGCCCCCTCCCCAACCCCCCAGGTCTGCCCCACTTCCAGGCCGACCCGTCACCTCGGCGACCGAGCGGAGCCGGTACGGTGGCCCCCAGGGCCCACACACACGCCTCCAGCTGTCCTTTGTCTCTGTTTTTCCTGGGAAAACTGAAGGCTTTCATGTCTATAATGTGTTATCAAGCAGTCAAAGATTTACAGATTTCCAGTTTGGGAGGTTTAATCTGAGCAACGAGCCGTCTGGACAGGGAAACGTGGCCGTTTTGCCAGTTTAATGTGGTTAAATCTGGCTGGCTGCAGCCGCCCAGAGAGGCTGCGCCGCTGGCGGGTGGAAAGAGGATGAATTATTCACAGAAGTAGCAGAGAGATCCGGTAACTTCACCCCCCGTGTTGATAACAAACGATAACGACGGTGGCTGCACGGGCCCCGGAACCCGGCCCCGGCCCCGGACCCGGCCCCGGACCCCGAAAAACCCCGGCCCCGGTTCCCCAGACCCCGGCCCCGGCCTCAGCCCCGGCTCCCGGCAATACGAAAAACACAATCGAATGGTTATTTGGAAACAAGTGGAAGCATCCAGACGCACGCACTCAGGGCAATATTTCACAGACGCTGGAGCCGATGGATGGAAACACGCACACACACCCACACACACACACACAGCACTGGCGATGATGCTGTTCTGACTCATTTCTGCAGATCAATTTCCACGGTGGACGCTTGTGTAAGAGGTTTACATGCAACGGTGCGCAGCAGCGCAGCTTTGCGCCGTTTCAGCCTCTAATCTCATCATCGCCGCTTTGCTCATCTTCCACTCCTTCTTTCGTCCTGCTGGGATTAAAGGGTTAAAAAGTGGCGTTTGGAGTATTTTACAGGACGAAACATCAGCTTCCATCCAAATAATCTGATTTTCCCACACCTGTAACCCTGGCAACAGCCAGTTGCTGCTCATCAAATGATCTTTTCTGGTCAGAATTTTGACAGAAAAGTTGCTTTAACTTGAGACAAACACGTCTCCTCCGATCCTGGAACAGCGACTCCCAAACCTGCTTCTGATGGAGGGTTCTTCACCTTCAGACGATCATGGTTTAGCTTCGACTGTGGGGCCAACCGCCCTGAAGCCGGCCCGGCCCGGCTCCTCATCCTGGTCCCAGGCCCGAGCGTCTGCCCGGTATCGGCGCCCGGAGCTCAAGCTGATTATGAAGCGGGATTTAGAGAATCTATTCCCAGCCTGGACCAGATTAGACCCTGGTGGGTGGTGGGACGTTCAGGGCTCAGGCCTTTTAAGACCTGACTGTCATTTCACGCTCAGAACGCGTCTGTCTGCCGTAGCGGCGCTCAAAGCTTCTGTGGTCGTGTGTTAACCTCCTCGCTTCAGACGCCACACTAACAAAACAACACCTACATATTCTGTTGTTAGGTTGCCAACAGCAACGAGCGTCCAAACAACCACCCCGGGCGTCAACGAGGGTCAACGCTTGCGCAGCGGCGAGTTGTGAGGAAACAACTACGTTACCCAGAATCCTCCTCTGCAACACCTTAAAGGGCGGATGAGCTGGTGTCACCAGCCTGTTTCTGGAACAAAACACATTTCTGTGTAACGTTGAACACATTTTACCATCATTCACTGTTGACTTGGTGATTTTGAGTCTCAAGTTCAACATTTGTCCTTTAGCTTAACGAGCAACCGATATTACAGCTTCATCAGATGTTGGTCCAACTCTGAAGGAACGTTAGAAGCTGCGGGGTGAAAACGGCTTTGGTGCTCCTTCAGACCCAGAAGATGGTGAATGTTTTTCCAGATGAAGCTAAAGTTGAATCTGCATCAGCTGCTTCCTCGTCAGGGACGTTACTCATCTCTTCCTCCGCTGACACTCATCTACTGACAAACCCAAACAGTTGCTTCTGCTCCTGGAAGAGGAGGAGAGCATTAATCATCTCCCCGGCTGCCTCGGCATGGCTGAGTGTTTCCGACTGGATCCGCTTCCACCAGCCAGGCAGACCCACCCAGACGGAAGCTGGATTAGGGTTGACCCGCCGGCCAAAGGGCAGCTTTGGGGAAGAACGGGGAAACGGTGATTCAGGGACACGGCAAACGTTCCGGTTCGGTCGCTTCCGCTTTTTGGATTCTGAAAACGTGGCTGAGTGAAGCGGCGACGGCAGAAACACCAGAAAAGTGGGATCCCTCGCATTTATTGCATTAAAGCAAATACAAATGTGCAAAATGTAGAAAATGAAGCAACCCCCAGAAAAAAACCAAGATTAAAAGTGGAGGATTAAAAAGAAGGCTGGGAGCGACCAAAACACACTCCTGAAAACTGCTGCCAAACGTCCGGAGCTCAGAGTTCTGCAACCTGGGGATTTGGAGCTGCGGCGGTGCTGCAGCGCCAGCGGGGCCCCGGAGGAACCGGGTACCTCTGCCGGCTCCTGCCCTCAGGTCCTGGCTCTGGTGGCGAAGGTGAGGTACCCGGTGTGGCCCGGGATCTCCCTGGGCGGGGTGGTGGTCTTGACGGCCACGGCGGCCGTCCTCTCCGGGGACTCGCTCGGAAGCGAGCCGAAGTCCGGCAGCGGCAGGGAGACGGTCCGGACGTCGTGGACCCGCAGCAGAACCTCCAGGGTGCTGATCTCCTCGAAACCCTGGTGGGCCAGAGCTTCGCAGGTCCTCTGGACCTGCTCGATGCACGGCGAGAAAGAGCAGAGCCGGCCTCCTGCAGACAGCGGCAGAGTTTCACACCGTTGGCTTCCTTCCTGTCTGGGGCTAATTAGCTTAGCTCCGCTGCCGGCGGACCTCACACACACACACACACACACACACACACACACTCAAAGGACCCTCAGAAACCAGGCGTGGCGGTGAAGAAGCGGAAGACCCTGGAACCCCAACCGCCTGCGTTCTGACACGTTTCCCTAAGCTGACCTCTGACCCGCTGCTCTGACAAACAGGGACGGCCCCCTCGGCCCCCTCGGCCCCCCTGGAACCCTGCCGGCTCCGGAGCCTTTCGCCCGCTGACCCGAGGACCAGCAGGACTGGGACAGCGTCCAGCGTCTGGGACGGGACGGCCGGAGGTCCGAGGGCTGGCGTGTGAAGGTGCTGCGATGGGACAAGTCAGAAAGCTGCAGCGGGTCTGCAGCGCCGGCGCCGTGTTTGATAAAAGGCTGCGTCCTCGTGACGGCCAGAAAAACCTGGCCCAGCTGTTACCCAGCAACCGGAGGAGGCGCAGGAGGCTCCGGTTGAGCTCTGCGCTCGTCCCACCACGGTTCCTTATGGGGTGTTTGGTGTTCAGGCGTCTTTGCCTTATGGTTGCATAAGAGCAGCGAGGGGGCGGAGTCAGGATCCACAGCCCCGCGCAGTGGAACGGGGGGTGGGGCAGCCGGCCAGGGCTTGGAGTGAAGGGAGAGGAGGAGAACTGGGTCACTGCCTGCTGCTGCAGAACACCTTCATTTAGAGTGAAAGAGGGAAACGGGAACCTCTGCCGCCTGGTCCACCCACCAGACCAGAGGTTCAGCTCTGGACTGCGGACTGTGGACTGCGGTGGGAGCTTTGGGGGACGGCTCGGCTCCGACTGTGGGGAAGAAAATCCCAACTGAGCAGCGGGAAGCGGAGGAGTTTTCCCTTATGGAGCCACGTGCAGCAGCGCTGCAGCATAGCCCTGTATGGTCATGGGCCAGCATCCACCCCGGCTGCTCGCTGTTTATCGGCACCGGCGTGCACGTGCGCGTGGGTGTGTGGTAGGGATACGGAGCAGTGGCACCTTAAAAGGGACCAGAGGAGAGGAGAGCGAGCGACGTCTGGCTCATCCTGCATTCCTTCATCCCAGGCTTCCAGACCAGCACCGTGCTGCATTCAAGGTCCTCGGGGAAAAATCCGTATCGTATTTAATCAATATTCAAAACATCGCATCAGTGCTGCTGGTTAAACTCCTAAAACACACGGCGCGGTGGAAAACGTGCACACTCTCAGACGCTGCTAGAATGAGGAATGTGTGGCGGAGGAGTGGTGGGGGTGTGGGTGGAGGTGACGTCAGGGCGGGGCTGCAATCCGAAAACGAGCCGTTTGTCAGCGTCAGTCACAGGACCGTCCGCCTCGGGGGAGGAGACCTTCCTATCAGGTCACCAAAGGTCATGTGACGCTGCAGCCGGGAGGCTGGGGCGCGGCGCTCACGCGGCCTACCTTGCGTCTTCATGGCGGCCTCGGCGTGCTTCACGGCCTCCCAGGGGCTGGGTATATCCAGAAAGACGGCGTCCGCCACCCCGGTGACCCCGAAGCCGTCTTTGCACACGTCCTGGTTCCTGACGGTGACCAGGTGGTCCACGCGGTGCTGCCGGAACTCCTGCGCCGCCGTCTCCGCCCTCTGTTGGTGGAACTCCACCGTGTGCAGGTGACCCGTGGGGGCGATGGTGCGCAGGATGGCGTGGGAGAGGGAGCCGCTGCCCGTTCCTGAGACGCACAGGTGGGAACGGACGGCAGCAACACATTAGAAAAAGATATTTTACTCTTTATTCTTTAATTCGTTAGAAGATACGTCATTCCTGTGTAAAAGCTACTACTTTCTCCCAACACGTAGAACCTTAATTTATGGCATCGCACACACACTCCTACAGATGGAAAACACACTAAGCGTTCAAGGCAAATGGAGCACCAGTTGAAATGAAGGCTTTAACGTGGACGCTTGGGTCTGCGGTGCTGCCGGTGCACCTGGAGTCCAGCGCCGCTTATGGATGTCAACAGGGTTTCCTTTTTTACCGTCATTCCCGGCAGCTTACGTCAAGGTGCGCCTTCACACCCGAACTTACGGTAATTACGTTTGGTAGTTAGGCTCAAGCTGGACTTATCTGATCACAAATCTGCTGGTTGAGCCTGAAATCAATACTGATGATCAGCTTTTTGGAGGACTCAAATAATTCTGAACCTGTTTTGTCCTCACACACAGATTAATGGGCGCCACATTCCTGGGCGCTGCCGCCGTCGCTCCGCTAGCGTGGGTGAGAGGGGACGCAGGCTGGGGTCATGTGACCTGAGAGGACGGCGCGTCCAGAAAAAGGCTCGGCCGTCCTGGTCTCCTCGGGACACGACGTCAGCGCTGCCTTTGTTCGCGCGGCCACAAAGACGCTAATGTTTTAGCTGCGGCAGCGCGGCCCTCTGCTCGGCCTGCTGAGGAAGCTAACGCTAGCCAGGCTAATAAGCGTCTAACCCCAGCTGGTTTTATCGTCTTCAGCCAAGGGAAGGTCTGACCGGTGCGTCAGTGAACTTTGAGTCCTGGGAAACTCGACATCCATATAATCAAACCATAAAACAGGAACTTGAACAACACGGCGGAACATTAGTGGCCCACAGTTTTACACAACGCTACATGATTTTGCGGCGTGTGTGCACAGTCGGAGGTGCTTGGGCAGCACACAGACCGGAATTCTGCCATAATTCACCACACTGGAACAGGGGAGAGGAAACCGCTGCCTCGCGGTTCAACGCCGCCTGAATTTGACCACCAGCAGGACACAAATCAGCCCTGTTTCCATCACAACGTGGAAAATCCCATGAAAAATGATCAGAGTAAAAGAAATACAGAGAAAGGTTACCCCGACGAGGTAACGTGTGTGTGTTCTCCCGACAGACGGACCTGATCCAAGGAAGGCTCCCACTTCACCGTCTCCACACAAGTGCTACCTTGGGAGGCAGATTTTTATCAGAATTCACTGTTTTAATCACCGTTTCTGTTCTAGTGTCGGCTTTTGTTCACGCTGCAGCACATTTTTACCATCTCCATCTTCAAAAAAACGGACTCTCCGCTTCGCTGCTGCATCAATTTACATTTGAGCAACCGTCGGAGTCGGAACGATCCGAAGCTCACGTGCAAGCGTGATCCTACCGCTGGTGCACAGTCAGCCCAGAACAGACGCTGGTTAGCAAGCGGCTCAGCCTCAAAGCCTGAGATAAAAACCCACTTTGCTCTGGAAGCAATGGTTTGGTGTAAATCTAAGGTTCTAGTGCAGCAGAGGGCCGGTGTGGCCTGGCTGAGATCCAAGCGGCAGCGTTTGTGCTGACTGAACAGCTTTCCTGCGCATTCATCACTGCTCGCAAAGTACGATCCATAAAATGACATCGCTGGCTGCTGGCGGTAAAACGTGATGAAGCGCTGCACCAAACAGCCCCGCCCATCCCCCACTGGAGGAAAACAGCTACGCGGAAACACACCGGCCAGTAGGAAGGTCACGGGGTCAACGCGGATGTTCAACCCCTGAAACGAGCTCAGGTTGAAGAATCAAGAGCTGCAGCACTGAAAACCGTCCATGGCGAGGTTAGCAGCGACGCCACGCGCTAGCAGAAGCTGCCGGCCGACACCTGGCTCCGGGGAGCGGAGTTGCAGCCCCAGCTGGTGACCTCTCACCTGACTCGCAGACGACGGACCCCGGCCTGAGCTCCAGCATCATGGTGATCATGGCGATGTCAGTGGTGTAGAGGATCTGCGTGCGATGGGGCAGGGTGACGGTCCAGAGCTCTGGTGTCGGGTGGAGCACGTGGACCCATCCACCCTTGCTGCAGGTGACCTTGGAGCCGTAGCGTTTCCCGATCAGGTCCGTGGAGTGCCGGATGGCGCCGTAGCGCGTCTGCGTTTGGGCTCCTTGCTGCACCTTCACCGGCATCATGGAGTCATGACCCAGGTAGATGATAGCGACGTCGCCTTCCTGAATGTGGTCTGAATATTCCACAAAACTCATGTTGAGCTGGCTGTAATAACATAAAAAACAGGTGAAACAGAAGAAAGGTTTTCTCGTGGGCTGTGCTACATGTCTGACACCTAAAGGTTCACAGACATACACAGTATAAACCGAATTGTGTCGTATTAAGTCCAACGATTGCAGACTTAATACTTCACCATGTTAGTCAAATATGCGGGTTTATTCAGAATGTGCTATAACCCCAGAGAAACATGTAACAATGCTAATGAGCTGCTCATATTTCCAGAGGTTATAATGTCGAGGTGAAAAGATGAATCATGTATTTAAAAAACATCTAAACAACATCGCCAGACAGATGATCGATGAGCACAATTCGGCGAGGTTAATAAACGGAGCCAGTAAATTCTCGGAACTAAAAACAGCTTCGAATTTCAAGCAAGCTAACGTGCTAACTGCAGCATATCTAACTGCAGAGCCTAAAAGCGTTGACTACTTTCCCCATACCTCTATTACAAATATTGTTCATCCGCTTCTGGGGTGAAGATTAACAAATATATGATTCACAAAGGCCAAATTGCTGGTAAAAGTGTAGTTTAGAAGCACTAAAAGCCACTTGTCACAACCGGCGCGCGTGGTGTTGTTTTCAGCGGAAATGACGCTAGCGTGACCGGAAACCGAGGTGGTTTTAGATCTGTAAACTGTCAGCGACTCAAAAAGCCCATCCACATGATCTGGAAATCTGATAAAGCCCCTCTGTGCCCACTGATAAAAAAGAAATTAGAATTGGGTTTTTAACTTGGAAAATTATTTTAAAAAAAAAATAATTGGCCATATTTGACGACGATTTTTGGTTAATTACGAACAGATTTTCCAGTATTTGTACCTGAAAATTGAAATGTGGGCTTTGTAAAACAGGGGCATCGACCTATTAAATCGTTGGTTTTTTCCAAACGAGTTTGGTGATTGTATTTATCTATTAATTTGTGGTTCAATTCATCAAATCTTTTCATATCAAGTCAATATAAATTTTGTATTTAGCAATCGATTTGTCTCAATAGGATATAATTAATCATATAATAAAAAGCTTCATTTTAATGGACGTTAGCAAACTGTTGGGGTAATAGATAAATGGCGCACTTAGAATGATTAGGAATTCTGTTGATCTTTGTGAATCACATCTGAATCATGAATGGATTCGTAGTTAGAGACCAAAGGGTACGGAATTAAATTATTACTACTATTAGGAATACGGAATTTAATAGATATGAATTTGTTATTTATCTCTTGATCCCGTGATCGCTGTGTTAAAGAAGGAAAGACAGGGAGAGAGGTCCGCTCGGGCTTCCGTAAATGGGAGGAGGGCTGGAGGGATGGGGCATATAAAGAGGTCCCGGGCGCTGCGGGCTGAGCGGAGACCTGCTGGGACGCTGCTGGAGGCTCGGAGCTCCTCGGCCGGAACAATAGGGATTTTTGTGTCCACCCCTGCTAGTAGTAGTAGTCCACCAGTCCGACAACAGGTAAATCTGCTTCACCTTCAACAAGATTCTCATGCAGATGCACGACGTTTGCGCTTGTTTTAGAAATAATAAGGTGTAAGGTGCTTTGTTAATAGAAAACGATGAGTAATATTGTCTAAAATTGCCTGATACCGGTTCCAGCACCTGTTTGAACGCATCAAACGCGCGCGTAGCCGCAGATTTGGCGTCGTTCTGGGCTGGATTGCGCGTTAATCTGCGCTCTGCCGTGACCGTCTCCGTCCTCCGTCCTCTGACGCAGGGATCCACCATGCCGTTCGGTAACACTCACAACCAGCTGAAGATGAAGTTCTCCTCGGAGCAGGAGTACCCGGACCTCAGCAAACACAACAACCACATGGCCAAGGTCCTGACCTCTGACCTGTACGAGCGGCTGAGGAGCAAGCAGACACCCAGCGGCTTCACCCTGGACGATGTCATTCAGACGGGGGTCGATAACCCAGGTAAAGGAGGAGGGAGAGGGAGAGAAGGAGAAGGACAGAGGGAGAGGGAGAGGGAGAGAAGGAGAGGCGCCATCTGCTCTGCCCTTCTGAGGGTGTTAATGGTGGCAGCTATCTGCACTGTAACCTCGCTGAAGTGATAAAGGAACTGGCAGAGAGAAATGGTTGAGTCCTGCTGCAATTAGAGTTGCATAACCCACCAGGAGGCGATAAGATCTCCTGGTGGAGCAGGATGTGTCAGGAAAGCGCCCTCATTCCACCGTAGACAGGATTTCTGTTACTGGGGCTTCGCTTCCACACGTTGACCCCCAGATGCTGTCGGGTCTGATGGGGTGGTGAGTGTTTTGGAGAGGTGTTCTCCTCTGAGCGCGAGCGTCTCTGCAGGCCACCCTTTCATCATGACGGTGGGCTGTGTGGCCGGAGACGAGGAGACCTACGAGGTCTTCAAGGAGCTGCTGGACCCCGTGATCTCGGACAGACATGGAGGATACAAACCCACCGACAAGCACAAGACCGACCTGGACGCAGCCAACCTGAAGGTGCTGCAGCCTGGCTGAGCCGGCAGGTCTTCCACCAGGGCTGAGGGCCTGAACCTCCTCCTCCTCCTCCTCTTTCTCCTGTCAGGGTGGTGACGACCTGGATCCCAACTACGTCCTGAGCTCCCGCGTCCGCACAGGCCGCAGCATCCGCGGCTTCTGCCTGCCGCCGCACTGCAGCAGAGGGGAGAGGCGGGCTGTGGAGAAGCTGTCCATCGAAGGTCAGTGCTGCCGTGGCTCCCTGAGGAGGAGGTTCTGGTGCTGGACCAGCTCAGCCGCATCAGCCTGGGTTGTGGCGCCCTCTGGCGGCAGCCGAGGAGCCACTGGTGGTCCTCACCAGCCTGACTCCGCCCACAGCTCTGGCCTCTCTGACGGGCGACCTGAAGGGGAAGTATTACGCCCTGAAGAACATGACCGACGCCGAGCAGCAGCAGCTCATCGACGACCACTTCCTGTTTGACAAACCCGTGTCTCCTCTTCTTCTGGCTTCTGGGATGGCTCGTGACTGGCCCGACGCCAGGGGCATCTGGTAGGTTTGACCCCGGCGGGCTGCAGGGGTCCAGCGTCTTTACTTCTGTTCTCCTGAAGGCACAACGACAACAAGACCTTCCTGGTGTGGGTGAACGAGGAGGACCACCTGCGCGTCATCTCCATGCAGAAAGGAGGGAACATGAAGGAGGTGTTCCAGCGCTTCTGCAACGGTCTGACCAAGGTAGGAGGCAAGTCCTCAGCGAGGAGGCGCAGACACGCCGCTGACGCCTGTTCGACTCCTTCAGATCGAGAGCCTGTTTAAAGACCGAGGCCACGCCTTCATGTGGAACGAACACCTGGGCTACGTCCTCACCTGTCCGTCCAACCTGGGCACCGGCCTGCGTGCTGGCGTGCACGTCAAGCTACCAAACATGAGCAAACATGCCAAGTTCGAGGACGTCCTCAAGAAGCTGAGGCTCCAGAAGCGTGGCACTGGTGCGTGTTTCTTCTCACACACACACACACACACACACGTTCACGGGAACTCACCTGGCCTTGCTGCCACCAGGGGGCGTGGACACGGCCGCTGTGGGCGGAGTCTTCGACATCTCCAACGCCGACCGACTGGGCTTCTCCGAGGTGGAGCTGGTGCAGATGGTGGTGGACGGAGTCAAGCTGCTGGTGGACATGGAGAAGCGTCTGGAGAAGGGGGAGTCCATCGATGACCTGATGCCCCAGCAGAAGTGAGTGGCTCCCGCCATCACTCCTCTTTTCCTCCCCAGTGTCCTGGAAACGTCTTCAGATGACAAACGCAGCCGGAACCGTAAATGTTGCGTTCAAGGGCAGAAGTTTCCACCGGAAAGTTCCACCGCTTCATCAGGGAACTGGTTTCCAGGCGTAAAGAAATATTCAGTGCGTGTGTATAGATGAGTGTTAAGTTGAATAAAAATACCAACATTCCCCAAATATGGACGCTTGGTGTGTTTTATTGGGTTAAAGTAAAACTACGGCTCGGTCCTGTGTGGCGCCTCCACAGCCTCTGTTTGAGCAGTAAACAAAACCTAACATGATTTCGTATTAAAAAATATTAAATCATAATTTATATTTTAGGTGCCTACAGAAAGCATTGAGGTAAATAAACGTAACCACGTACACAGAGATCATACAGCACGGTAACTACGTACAACGTAGAAATTCTGGATATCATCTGAGTTTCCAAGGAACTTTTTAAACGCTGCGGAATGAAAAGGCTATAAGTATAGAAATATTTAACCTGAATATTGATTAAGAAAAAATTATTAACGCAAGATCCGGCCACTGAAATTAAAACCTATCCATGATTTTAAAGTCATTTATTAGCGTATTTATCTATGACATAAAGCGCTGTTTTGCAGTGCCGGAAATTGTGTTCAAACGTCGTAACCAACCAATTTCGGCAAATTAATGGACTAGATCAACAAACGAACGAACGGTGGCGCCGCCCGGTGGCAGGATGTTCGAACTGCAACGTCAAAGTCGACGTGAAGACGGGAAAAAAACGATCTTACTAAACTCAGCATCAAAGGTCAAAGTTTAAAAGCTTTGATTCAAAACAACATATTCATTATTACTGTTACTTAGTATTACAATTGCCCCAACACTACTGTTATTGATAAACCTAAACCACAGTCAGGAACAACAAAAAGAAATTCAAAATACAAGGTGAGACCCTAGAAACAAAAGAAAGCAGAGTGTGCGGCAGGAGCGGAAGTAGTGCGCTAGGAGTTTTAGATGCTACTAAGACAGGAGAGCCAGAAAAAAAATGCACATTTCTGTAAAATTTCGAGCCCAAAAGTAAGTAATGGATAAAGCTACACATCTTTCTTTCCTTTTTGTCTGTCCACCCATCCATCCATCCATCCATCCATCCATCTTCTTCCGCTTATCCGGGGTCGGGTTGTGGGGGCAGCAGTCTAAGCTCCCCCAACACACCTATTTGCACAAAAATAAGATTAAAAAAAGAGTCTAAAGTAAAAAGAAGCTTTGACACAATAGTCAAAATAGCTTTGATTGAAAGCAACATGCTGTAATATAACTGCGGTACGCTGTACTACAACCAACCGCCCACAACACTGGTATCAACAAACTTGAGTCAGAACCGATAAAAAGAAATACTAAATAGAAGGTAAGATTAAAAAAAGACACGGCAACCAGTGGCTGTATCGGGATTAGTGGGCTATGATGCTTTTTAACGTGAAAAAGAGAGTTTGAGGCGACAAATGTCTAAATTCTGGGCTCAAAGCTCAAAAGATAAAAGAAGCTCTGACATGTGATCCTTCAGTGAACAAAGGTCAAAGCAGCTTTGATTCAAAATAACATTAATATTACAATTTATACCACTGGTATGGATACGCCTGTACAACAAGAACTTGTATAAAAAGAAATATCTAACACAAAAAAGGTGAGACATTAAAAACGGACCCCAACACGTGGCTGATCTGGAAACAGTGAGCTATGACTTTTAGACGTTGATGCGACGTTAGACCACAAAAGTGGGAAAGGCTGTAATTTGTTGTCCTTCATCCCATCCGATGCCAAACCTCACAATGTCATACTCATGTAAATCCTGTATAAAATATTTATTGGTGTACATAGTGTAACATTCCAACAGAAAGTATTTCTATTTATCTGTCTTCTTCCTTTACATTTCGTTTTGCTGCTGGAACAGTGAATTTTCCCCGCTGTGGGACAAAAAAAGTTCTATTTTATTCTTAAATGCTAAAAACCTCGGAGTTTCTGCACCACCTGCCGTGACCGTCTCCGTCCTCCGTCCTCTGACGCAGGGATCCACCATGCCATTCGGTAACACTCACAACCAGCTGAAGATGAAGTTCTCCTCGGAGCAGGAGTACCCGGACCTCAGCAAACACAACAACCACATGGCCAAGGTCCTGACCTCTGACCTGTACGAGCGGCTGAGGAGCAAGCAGACACCCAGCGGCTTCACCCTGGACGATGTCATTCAGACGGGGGTCGATAACCCAGGTAAAGGAGGAGGGAGAGAGGGAGAGAGAGAGAGGGAGAGGGAGAGAAGGAGAGGGAGAGAGGGAGAGGGGAGAGGGGAAAGGCGCCATCTGCTCTGCCCTTCTGAGGGTGTTAATGATGAATGTTTTGGAGAGGTGTTCTCCTCTGAGCGCGAGCGTCTCTGCAGGCCACCCTTTCATCATGACGGTGGGCTGTGTGGCCGGAGACGAGGAGACCTACGAGGTCTTCAAGGAGCTGCTGGACCCCGTGATCTCGGACAGACATGGAGGATACAAACCCACCGACAAGCACAAGACCGACCTGGACGCAGCCAACCTGAAGGTGCTGCAGCCTGGCTGAGCCGGCAGGTCTTCCACCAGGGCTGAGGGCCTGAACCTCCTCCTCCTCCTCCTTCTCCTGTCAGGGTGGTGACGACCTGGATCCCAACTACGTCCTGAGCTCCCGCGTCCGCACAGGCCGCAGCATCCGCGGCTTCTGCCTGCCGCCGCACTGCAGCAGAGGGGAGAGGCGGGCTGTGGAGAAGCTGTCCATCGAAGGTCAGTGCTGCCGTGGCTCCCTGAGGAGGAGGTTCTGGTGCTGGACCAGCTCAGCCGCATCAGCCTGGGTTGTGGCGCCCTCTGGCGGCAGCCCGAGGAGCCACTGGTGGTCCTCACCAGCCTGACTCCGCCCACAGCTCTGGCCTCTCTGACGGGCGACCTGAAGGGGAAGTATTACGCCCTGAAGAACATGACCGACGCCGAGCAGCAGCAGCTCATCGACGACCACTTCCTGTTTGACAAACCCGTGTCTCCTCTTCTTCTGGCTTCTGGGATGGCTCGTGACTGGCCCGACGCCAGGGGCATCTGGTAGGTTTGACCCCGGCGGGCTGCAGGGGTCCAGCGTCTTTACTTCTGTTCTCCTGAAGGCACAACGACAACAAGACCTTCCTGGTGTGGGTGAACGAGGAGGACCACCTGCGCGTCATCTCCATGCAGAAAGGAGGGAACATGAAGGAGGTGTTCCAGCGCTTCTGCAACGGTCTGACCAAGGTAGGAGGCAAGTCCTCAGCGAGGAGGCGCAGACACGCCGCTGACCGCCTGTTCGACTCCTTCAGATCGAGAGTCTGATCAAAGATAAAGGCCACGCCTTCATGTGGAACGAACACCTGGGCTACGTCCTCACCTGTCCGTCCAACCTGGGCACCGGCCTGCGTGCTGGCGTGCACGTCAAGCTACCAAACATGAGCAAACATGCCAAGTTTGAGGACGTCATCCAGAAGCTGAGGCTCCAGACACGTGGCACTGGTGCGTCGATGCTTTAGCTAAACCAGAAGTTGTTTTTCTTTAAAAAGTCCAACTATTAACCCCGAGACCTTCGGGGAACTCACCTGGCCTTGCTGCCACCAGGGGGCGTGGACACGGCCGCTGTGGGCGGAGTCTTCGACATCTCCAACGCCGACCGACTGGGCTTCTCCGAGGTGGAGCTGGTGCAGATGGTGGTGGACGGAGTCAAGCTGCTGGTGGACATGGAGAAGCGTCTGGAGAAGGGGGAGTCCATCGATGACCTGATGCCCCAGCAGAAGTGAGCGGCTCCCTGCGCCGAAGCTCCGTTTACGGCTGCAAACGTCTTGTTTTACATGATTGGGCCCACGTGTTTCCTGCATAAGAAAAACGTGATTTAAAGAACAAAGAACATTGTCGTGGAGCCGAAAAGCGACTCCTGCATAGTTACTTCAGAACAATTAGGTTTGAATTCTCATGAATTAGGTTTGAATTTTAATGAATTAGGTTTGAATTCTAATGAAGGAAAATTTGTACTTCTTTTGAAAAATAAAACCTTTACAAACCGCAGTTGGAGTGTGAGCAGTTTTGAGAAGTTTTTTTTGGCTTTAATTTAAACCTAAAGCTTTTTTACAGTCTTGAAGAAAAATTTTGGAAAAAGGCAAAATCAAATCTATAGCAGAAAATCAGATTTTACTTGCATCATAATTACATTTATCCTAGTAATTTTAAATAAAATTGTAATTTAAAATGATTCCTTATTTATTTTGTATGAATGCAACGCGCCCGTGCAGCAGCGCTGGTGAAGGTCCTAACTAACCACTTTCGGCAGATTAACGTTAAACGCGCAAACGCTGAGCTCGCCACCTGCTGGTGGGAGGTTTCAAGTGCAGCAACTTGGTGGGTAAAAAGAGCAGCGGGGAGGTCAAAGGTCAAGTTGACAGACACTTTAATCGAGACAAGTGACCCCTTTAAACCGTGTGGGCGCTTACAACCTGCCACCTCTGCAGAAATACAAAAGAAAACAAAGTTTCGCAGTGAAGCCATCTTGAAAGTAAGATACAATATTTACACTGAAAACAAAACGCTACGTCATCCAGGAGGAAAAAATAAATAAGACTAGAAATGTGTGTGTGTGTGTGTTTTGTCCACATTCACAGCATGACAAATCATATTCAACTTGTTAATATCGACCCGGTGAGGCCAGAAGAGACTGAGATATTAGTAGGCAATAGTGATTATTGCTGAAAGCCTTAATCTATACATTATCATATTCATACTCTGGATTCTGTTTTTTAAAAAAGGAGACATTTGGAAACTGCTACTTGGATGATTGTACAGCTTAAATACTTCTATACTGTTGACGTGTACTTGGAACCCTTTTGTTCATAGCTTTAGCTCGTTGGCAACTTTGGAAGCAATGTTCTTGAAAGCGATGGATGATCCGGATATCCGCTTGAACCTGACGCCGTTGAGGGAGAGACGGGGAAGCTTGCAGACCTCCATCTCCCACTGGACCAGGTTCTCGGCGTGGCCGTCCCCGTGGACGCAAAGAAGCAGGAAACTCTCTTGTTGTTCGTAGTCGCAGTTGTTGGCGTCGAGCACCTTGCGGATCTCCCGCATGATGTCGCAGGGCTCCATGGAGCTGGTGGTCCTCATACTCCAAGTGAATCTGAGGGAGCGGGGTTTACCGTCTTTAGTTTCCCCTTTTTGATCCCCAGGTACATGGCGACTGTGGGCGGGACAGAGACAGGGCAAAAATCAGCACCGGAGACTTGCTTGCTTCAAAACACCTGAAAGGTGTTTGAACAGCCAGATTTTCTCTCTGCAGCCTTCAGAGTCAAAGCGGGAACAAATCCAAGGAATTATTTGATTTTGGGGAGAGTTTTGTTTGACTTTGTTGCTGAGACGTCAAACAGCAGCAGCTGGTTAGCTTAGCGTCGGCGTCATAAACGCGCCCTGATGTTAAATGAGCAATAGTTGATTAGTCAAAAAAATAAAATTACACTTTCTCAATTGAAGCTCAGCAACAAACAACAATTTCCCCCAAATTGTAGAAATATTCCTTTAAATATGTAAACATTCCTTCCCATCAGGACATGTCCTGTCCCCAGTTCCAACCTCAGGAATCAGAACTCCAATCGTTATTCCGGATGATCTCCAGAATCCTCCAAATTTGAAATCAGTTCAACGTCAAACAGCATTTGGAGAGGAATCGAGGGTTTTGGGAACAAGGCCGACACTCAGACCTAAAAACTGGGGACAGACTTCCAGCCTGATGTTTCTGGTTAGCCGACATGCTAGCGGAGCGGCATCGGTGCCATGCAACTGCAGCAGCCACACACGCGAGGCTGGAATGCGACACACAGGCAGCAAAACACAGCTGGAAAGTAGAGCAGGAATCTGATGGAAGCCGGCGGAGCACCTCCAGACCAGGACAATCTGAAGCCTACACTGAGGGGGGCGGGGGGAGCGGGGGGCCACGGGGGCCACGGGGGCCGGGGACCTCACCTTGAGCCCTCAAGTCTCCCGTTTCTCTCAAACTCGGTTGAGACTCTGAGGTGCGTCAGACAGGACAGAGAGAACAGAACAGACGAGGGTTGGACATTTTTACTGCACGTATCTGGATTCAGACAGAAGATGCGACAACGACGTGAAACCGCCACCCAAAATGAAACCACACAAAAAGAGCAGGAAGGGACAGATCGGCTGCTGGGGAGGAGACACGGTGAAGCCGGAGGATGGAGTCGGTGGAATGATGGACTCGTTTCAGTGAGGACGGAGCTCCGCGGAACCGACCGGCCCTAAAAGCTGCTAAAGCTGCCGCTGAGACGGAGATTCTGTGACGCTGGCGCAGCCGCTTTTACACCGGCGGGGTTCTGCTGGCGTTCCCATGACAACCTGGACTCCCGGGAGGGAACGTGCAACGCGCGCCGCCAACGACGGCGGGCTGACGTGGTGGTTAGGGGCCCTTTTCTCCTCCTGGAACTGACCTGATCTGCCTGGTGGTGAGGAAGCGTTTCTAGCTTCCACTTCTGATTAACACAAGAAAGACGAGACGAGACCCCTGTCCCCCCGTCCCTGAACCAGCACCAGCCCCCCGTCCCCCCGTCCCCCCGGCATGCAGCTCCAGTGAAGAGGAGGAGGGGGAGGAGGAGAGACTCCAGGCTCTCCGACAGATTGGACAGTGAAAGGACACGTGGACGGACAGGACTGACAGCAGGTCCTGCTCAGAGACCGACAGGCGAGGGGGGAGACCCTCCACAGAAACCCGACAGGTCAGCCTCCCAGCGGACAGCACATGGAGCAGCCCCTTACTCTAGATCTTCATCTTCCTACAACTCTCTATATCTTCTGCTGCTGAATCTGAAAGAAAAAACGGGATTTCCGGAATAAAAAGATGCCAGTTTTCTGCACGGACACATGAGAGAAAAAAGAAAGAGGGACAGAATATTGTAGATGTGTGATATGAGGACAGGAAAAATAAAAAAAAAGACCGATGAGGGCGGAAAGGAAGAAAAGTGTGGCGACAGAGATGGAGGGCAGAGGACTTACTAAGGGTCTTTCCTCCCTGGCTGGAAGGGACGGCGGGCCCTGATTTAGCTGTCTGCCGTTTGGCCGGGTCAATAGTGACCCTGAGCAGGAGAGGAAGAGCAGCAAAGAGGTTAAAAAGGACAGGAAGGTTAGGAAAGAAAACACATGAGCGTCAGAGGGAGAGGGAGGAGGGGCGGCCCAAAGCGCCCAGAAGCGTGGACCAAGAGGACGGAGGGTTTGGTGATGGCTGAAGGTGTGAGGGAGCCGAACGGATGATCCGCGTTCGGGGGAGGGGAGACGGACTCGAGCATGTTTTCAGGTTTACCAACACCAGGCAATTAGCATCACAAAGCTAATTTAGCTCCAGCAGCTTCCGGTAAGGTTCTATAACAAGTTAAACACCTGAAGGGAAACACTAAAGTCCAGGAAGCTCCAGCAGAAACAAGCAAAGAGAAACATTGACCCCAAATATCCAGGTTTTGCTTCTGTCCCAATGAAGCCGTTTCCTTCCTTTATTTACACTTTCAACATATCTGAACGAAACCGAATCATTTATCAGCATCTTCAGCTCCGTCCCTGGCTGCTTTGATGACCCGTGGGTGCGTTTTCTCTTCGCTTTGGACGTCAGACAGATGGAGGTGAGGATGGGGGACCTTGTAGCTCCGCCCAGAAGGATGGCTGTGGGAGGGCAGAACAGCCTGGAACCGCTCGTAAAAGGACTGACAAAGCCCAGAAAGGCTCCCACCAATCTGCTGCCAGGGCCACAAAACCAAACTGGAAATATCTAAAATGACTCCCAGGATCAGAGAGGAGACGCATGCACCAACAGGCCTCTGACAGGACGCGCACGGATCGAAAGGAGCGCCAAGGCGACAGGCCTGCCTTTCACGAAGACGAGCAAAAAAGCCCGAGCCTTCCCTCTCATCTGACAGTTACAGGGAATCACACTTGGGACGGAAAAAGAACCAGAGCAGCAGAAACAAAAGCGTTCAAGGCTCCACCTAAACCCCCGAAGAGGTCAGGCGTTTACCGTCGCCGTGGTGAGAACAACGCAAGCTGGAAGAGCAACCTCATGCAAGCCAGAATCGATTAGTAACAAGCTGGTTTTGTTGAACTGAATGGCTGATTGTTGAAGGAACTCTCTCAACAATCAGCCATTTTGTGCTCAGACTGACCACAGCGAGTACATTTACACACAACAAGGGATTAACAGCTCAGCACACTCAAAAAGAGTCCTCTTTGGGTCTGGAACTGGTAAAAGCTTTAGTTTAAAACCAGTTCTTCTTTATCCAGACAGACGACCATCAAAGCAGTGGACAAAATAATGGGAGAAGCTCTCCAGGGTAACAGCCAGGTTCCAGCTCTGTAGCCTCTAAACTGGTATTTGGAGCTCTAATTTTCAGGCCCAACAGTAGACGGCGACCAAGATGGCCGACACGGGCGCCCCTGGTGGAGGAGGTGAACGCCACGAGCTCTCCTCCACCAGTGAACTGACGGCTGCGTCGCCCATCCTGGCGTCCGACCGAGTCCAGCTGTTGGCAAGAAAAATCCAAAATGCTCCTTTACTCTCGAGTGTGTGTAAATATACTTGAAGAGTGTTCTCTTGCTCCGCGAAGCAGCGTTAGTCAAGTGGCAGCAGCGCCGCATGTACATCGTCTCAGAGGAAAGGTTGTTCAGTGATATTATTTCCTCTCGCTTTTTTTGTTGTTGCAGAGACGCAAGGCAGTGCAGGAGTCCTACCTTTTGGTAAACCTGAATGACATGTTTCTACAACAGAACCAGACAAAGAGACAGTGAGAATGGGGAAGGAGGAATGAGAGAGAGCAGGAGGAAGAGGGGGCAGCTGTGAGGAGTCGGAATGAGTCAACAAAAAGTGGCCACTGGAGTCACCGACGGTGGGAGGGAAGATCCAACGTTCCCAACGATTTTCAGTCGGCTCGGAAGTGATGTCGCTGGCCCGGCTGCCATCTTCCCATTTTCCATGCAGAGAACTGGTTTTGTTTGGGAGTGTTTAGCCCTAAATGCAGCCGTTAGCTGGCGTGCAGCTTTGGAACCACCGCAAATTTGGCTTTGGCGGAAATTTAAGGTTACGGGATTATAAATCCTGTAAAGGTCTGTGGCAGAGATCCAGGCAGCGACGGGTTAAAGCGTTCAGAACAATCAGACTAAAAGGCACAAAGGCTGGATTCTGGATTCCGATCTGGAGTCGATATCCATCAGCCGGGAGGCGAATGAACGAATGAATCTGTCTCCTACCTGCGGGTGAGTTTGGAGGTGAGTTTGGAGAAAAGGTTGCTGGTTCCACGGCTGCGGGTCTGGGACAGGGGGGTGGCATCGTGGGAGAGCGTGGGGGAGGCCGGCGGCCGTTGTAGGTGGCGGTGCGCCGGTCTCTCAGGTGCCCGCCGTGGAAGGTGCTGCGGCTGGCGGTGCCCCGCGGGAAGCGCAGGCGGTCCGGCGTGGTGGCGTTGGCGATGCTGTGGATGGACGCCACCGGGTTCCGCTGCGCGCTGGGAGACACGGCGACGCTGCTGAGGAGGAGGAGGAGGAGGAAGAGGAGGAGGAAGAGAGGCGTTAGGATGGAAGCGTCTCTGCTGAGAGTTTCTCCACTGCAGGCGTCTCATCGTAGCCACGTTAGCCTCCACACACACACACACACACACACACACACACACACACACACACACACACACACACACACACACACACACACACGCACATGCGTGTGAGCGGATTTTGATGTGAAGACAAAACTGCCTGCAATGGAAAAACGTCCCCTCCTTGGCTTTAAATGGCTGGTTTTAGTGTTGGTTCCCGCCGTGAATGCAGCTAAATGAGGCCTGCACGTTAGATGTCTAATGAGCCGGAAACGAACCGAATGATCTGATTAGCTGGTGGATTCAGGCAACAAGTCTTCTGTGAACAAATGTTGAACAAGATGGTAAAATATGGGGTGAAAAGGAAGCAGAGGAGAAGAAAGGGCCGAACCCAGCCCTGGGCGGACCTGAGAGGCCATGACAGGACGTCGACCAACAAGGGTTATATCATCCATCTGCATGTTTCTTTTCACCATAGCATCTTTATACATAAACATTTTTTGGGTCTGGAATTGTGAGCGTAAAAGACTAAAACACATGTGAACTGCATGAATCCACCAGCCCCAAAGCTTCTGACACATTTTCCCAGGCCGAGCATCAAGCCATCTAAAGTCTAAAATGAGAAGAGCCAGTTCCTTAATAAACACAACAGATGACGGGCTGAGGATGCCGGGACAGCAGGGGGAGCCGGTGAGCAGGGCTGAGTCGGTTGGTTTGGACGTCAAAGGATCCAGAAGGAGAAGATCGGAGGGGGGATCGGAGGATGGAGGAGAGAGGAGAGAGCAGGAGCAGAGCTGCAAGAGTGTTACTGCAGAAGAGACGCTCCTGTTCACCGAAAAATATTATCACACACAACTCGCTAACCCGTGTGCCAGCCGGCCCGGGTGTGAGGATATATATTTTTCTCAACGTGCCTACACTTTTATCAGAGTCTGAAACCAAAGCCAGCAGGTACAAAAGGCAGGGAAATTAAACAAAATGAGTCCGATAAGAGGGCAAACGCTACCAATTCCACCAACATCGGTTTGACGTCACCGAGGGCAAAACGGGGGGAGGAAGGCGCCGTGGGTCCCTGATGGACACAGATTTCAGACTCTGACAGGCAGATCCAACTTTGACATCCATGGTTGAGTCGTGGGGTTACGGAGTGTGAAGCTGGCTGGATGAGTGGGTTAGCGTGGGGCTAACGAGGGGCTGAGACATGAGAGGAGACAGACGAGGGGATTAGAAGGCCCTGCCGTCTTACTTGGGGGAGCAGTAGTCCAGAGCGTAGTAGGACTGGGGCAGCGTGGCCCAGCCTGTCTGGTTAACATACAAAGGGCCGACGGTTTGATACCTCAGTCGCACCGAGCTGGAAGAGGCACCGAACGCAGCGGCCGCAAAGGCAGAAGACGGGCTAGTGGCGCGAGCCATCTCGGTCATGCTGTTCATGCCGTCGGCAAAAGAAAACACACACACACACAACAGCCCCCAGCCCCGGAAACCCACAAACAAACAGGCAGAAACGACAAATAAGATTATGAGGAGAGAGGAAAGTCAAACAGAAAGAAAGAAGACAAGGGAAACAAAACAGGAAATCTTTTCTTGGATCCCGAGCGAGCGTTCAGTCAGAAGCTCAAGATTCCTCTTTGAATTTGTGAGGAAGGCTTCGGCGTCCACGGAAACGGAAAGAGGCTGATCAAATCAAAAGGCTGGTTTTTAATCCCGGACAGCGGCGGCTCACCTGTTCTCCTTCCCGTTGGGGATGACGGAGAGTCGGTCTGCGTTGTTCCTGTCGCTGCACACGTACGTGTTCCTCCTGGTCATTCCTGCGGAGGCCGTGTTATTCTGCAGAGCCGACAAAAACCACATTTCACGCTTTTGTTTCCGCCTGTGTGAAGCAGAGCAGCGACGGTGGGCCGAGCGCAGCGACTCACGCTCGGGCCGCTGGCCACGCCCTTCCTGCGCTCCGGGATATCGGCCTTGTTGGGGTTGTTGGCGTTGCCCAGCAGAGGGCTGGAGGGCGGCGCTCCGCGGCTACCCGGGGTGCTGGGCTTACGGAGCTGGACTCCGCCGTCTTCCTTCGGGCTGCTGTCGGTGGTGGAGGTCTGGCTCCTCTTCGGGTGAGCCATTCCTGGAGGGACGTTCTGACCCGCTGCAGGAAAACCACAGGGGAGCCACCATGACTCAAAGACGCGGTTTGTTCTCCCGGCGCCGTCTCAGGCGAGAGGAGGGACGCGTGACTCCGGCACATCATCATGTCCAAACAATCCAACCGGAGGTCGTATTTACCTCAAACAAACATTGCATCCTACATCGTGTGTGTGTGTGTGTGTGTGTGTGTGTTTTACAGTTGTGAGCTGTGGCTCCACCATGTGACCGGGGCGTTTGACCCTTTATTCGTCCTCCTCCATAGCCGAGGCCTCACCTTGCTCGCTGTAGCGTCTCTGTTTGTGACTGGAGGAGACGCTCCTCTGGACTTTGATGTGGGTGGGCGACTGGCCGTTGAGCTCGCTGTTGGGTCGAGGTTTGGTCAGAGACAAGTTGCTGCTGGAGGCCGACTCGCTGGGCTCCAGCTGGGGAACAAAAGCAAGACCAGAGCGTCACACGGGCGGCAGAGAGAGTGCTGGGGAGGGCAACGGTGCGGGGCCAACGCCAAACCTCGGACGCCTTCCTGCCCAGCAGCAGGTAGGTGGCTGTGATCTCGTCATACTTCATCTTGGCCAGAGAGTCCTGGATCTCCTCCAGGTTGTAGCCCATCCCCACCATCACATCTGCACAGACAACAGCCACCATTGCAGATGTGAGCAGCGGCTGACATTTAACCTGCTCACTCATCTTTAATTCACATCCTAATTGAATGTCAGAAGAGAAGAAGAGAAATCCACCGACATATGGCAGGCTATGAATATTTCATGGATGACGGTCAGGCCTTCCCGCAGAACCCTGATGAACCCCAATGGTGTGTGAAACGGAGAGATGTGCAAATGAGTCGCTTCCATTAACCCAACAGGAAGCTGAGGAGTAAAGGAAGACTGCAAAACCCTGATCAGCGACGCATCCTCAACGCCCAGCTGCCGTCTGCCTGTTTGAAGCGATTATTCCCACGTGTGTGGGTGGGTGCGTGCGCGCCCTAATATGAACGCTTTCATCCCAGCGTTACCTGCCAACAGGTGTGCTCTCCGTGGGTGGCCAGCAGAGTCCACTCCCAGCTCATTTACAGATCTATACAGGTGGAGTCGTCACACTAATCGTCAGGCTCTCGTTGCTCTGGGCCTGAACGGCTTCTCTTGGTTTTTACCCGTGTCGGCGAGCAGCCGAGCGTGCGTCAGAGCAGGGCTGTATTTTTAGCAAACGTTAGCTTCTAATGAAACATGCGTCCTTGAAGCAGACCAACACATTTCCTCTGCCTACATCCCTGAACTCTTTCCAGCTGCAGGAACCAACAGAGCTTCTAATTTGGATTTGACTGGTTCTTTCCGGACTCGGTGACCCGGTCCGGCAGAGATAAACAGGTAAAATAATTAAAACACTTTCAACAAAAGTGTTTACATCCTTTCTGCTCATCCTCCCAAACTTGGGTTTAAAAATCCAACCGATGCCAATATTTCTCCTCCTTTTCCCTCTAAAATAAAACCCTACATAAGCGCTCGTGAATTTTTCCGGTCGTGGGGATTCCTGCTGGTTTTCTTGCACCAGCTGGGTAACTGGGAGTTTGCACGGACGCATGCGCAGCACCGGCCACCCTCAGCTGCTCTTACGCAAGCGCTCCCCCTCTTTGGCAGCTCTCATCTAGGGCACGATGGGGAGGCTCCTCTCTCCCCCCGTCCTGGCTGTGCGCATGCAGCAGCATCACTTATCTTTATTTATTCATCGCCAGGTTTCATCTCTTCTTTAAAAGCTCCGCAGAGCTGAAATAATCAGAATGACTGTGTCGGGACGCTCTCGGTAGGAATCTGCACAGATCCGTCCTGACAAACATCACGAAGCATCCCCACTTCAACAAATGGAGGCGCCTTTGAAGCCTTCGCACTTTCCTCTCTTGCGCAAGAGGAGATCACAGGCTCAGCGGGCTCAAAGCTCAATGTAAACCTGAACGCAGGAATGGAGCAGTTACATCAGAGGCCCCCTGGTTTGCCGCGTTGTACCTATTCTCTTCTGGTCTGTGATGTCCAGCTCAGGCTCGGTGTAAGGCTTCAGCTCGTCCTCTTCGAATCCTGTGTTGATCCATCGATCCTTCATAATTTGCTGCAAAAAACAAAGAGAAAAGAAGAAAACCTCAAAGGCGGGCGGGTGTTGTTGACACAGCTTATAATTCCCCTCCTTTGCAGAAGACAAACATCTGTCCTGAGACAGCCTGCGCGCTCTGAACGGTCAGACAACATGGCAGCTGTGGCGCTGCAGCCTCAAACCAAACACAAACGCACAAACCTGCACAGCCTCTGTTACACCGCTGCTAATACCATTAATGGCATCACTGCCACATCTCAGCTGTCTGCACCCTTATTTTCAATTTGCAGCGGATCGATAGCTCTCTGGGGTTTTACCAAGGACAGCCAAACTAATTATCAGTGGTCGGGCAGGGACAGAAGCAGCCCTCAGACTGGAATCCAGGACAGCTGTGCATGTGAGGCCACTCTCACCGAGCACGTGATGCACGTCCGTGTTTAGGGATTCAGAACCAGAAAAGCTGGTTCAATCACATGCGTTGGAAGACCAAGAGTCCACCCTTGCTTCCCCAGTTAAAGTGAGAGGTAAAGGTGCGCCAGCGTTAAGAGGCAGGATGTTTCCCTCTCCAAACAAACGTCTCTGCAGCTGCTTTCAAGGGGAAATGAAACGTCAAAATATTTGTTATTCAAATACAGACCGCAGAAAATCAAAAGTGCAGTCTTTTTACACCCATACGATATATTTTAGCTGCAACAGGAAATAATGCAGTTGCTGTAGAAACCAGAACTTGAAGACATTGGACATTTCTGTGAATATGTGTATATATATATATTTTTTTTAATGACTTTAAGACGCTGCTGATGTTCCGTGTCAGAGCAGGCTGGTAAAGAACAACGGGCAGATAAAAAAAATAAGACACTGGAATCAAAATGGATGATATGGAGTTGGACAGACAGCTGAAGGAAGGCGAGGCGGAGGTAAACTCGGACCAGGACTGCAGGGATGGAAGACCGATGTGAGCATGGGGTTGGGGTAGATGGTCTCAGTGGTGGTGGGGACACGGCGAGCGGTGGGTGGGTTTAGAAGAAATGAGATATATTTACATTTTCTGCGTCCTCCCTCACCTCGAGAGTGCCCCGCTTGGACGGGTTGAGCACCAGGAAGCGTTTGAGCAGGTTCTCGCAGTCTGTGGACATGTAGAAGGGGATTCGGTACTTCCCTCTGAGCACACGCTCGCGCAGCTCCTGCAGAGAGACGCATCAGAACGTTTGTCAGGGCCTCAACGCGCATTAATTCACAGTGCTGCGTTGTTGCACAAGAGGTCAATTTCACGCTAAAATAACTGGTTTTGAGCAAACAGCTGCGTCTATTTTTACACATGATGCTGCTGCGTGCGCGCAGGTGCCAGGTTGCTAACATTAGCTAGGCAGTCCCCTCTTCCCTACCTTGAGGTTCTGCCCATCGAAGGGGAGCGAGCCGCTGACCAGCGTGTACAGGATGACCCCCAGGCTCCAGACGTCCACCTCCGGCCCGTCGTACTTCTTTCCCTGAAACAGCTCCGGTGCGGCGTACGGCGGAGAACCGCAGAAGGTGTCCAGCTTGTTGCCCAGCGTGAACTCATTACTGAAGCCAAAATCTGCTATCTTAATGTTCATGTCTGCATCCAGCAGGAGGTTTTCAGCCTGAGAAAAGGAGAGATGGTCAGACATTTCTGACCTGAGGGTCATCGACATGCAATCAGACATTTTTATTATGAAAGCTACTTTTAAACTGGTTTCCTTCTAGGGAGGGGGGCTTTACACCTGTCCCCAAAGACAAACGTAGCGTAAAGCAGCGGCTGCTCTCACATCGCCACCCTCATGGATCATTCATGATGCCAAACGCCAGAAAACAGACTCGCGTTGGTCTCTGAGCAGAGTTAAAAATACAGACGCATCAATATTCCCCCTCCGAGGAGTGAAGGCGCACCAGGGCTGCACCGAGGAGGAGTGATGTGGTACACGCCACGTGAGCACTCCTCAGTTTTACACAACCACTGTGGCGTTACACGCAGCTGAGAGGACAGTCAGGCAGGAGCTGAGCGGAGCCGCATCAGGACGGCGTTTCAATCAACGATGAAAGCACACGCTGCTTCCATGCAACACATGAAAATGGAGTTTATTTTGTTACTGACTGGATGTCTAAACCTGCTGGTTGCTGCCTACATTTCCCAGAATCCCTTCTGTGTGAAACCGCCGTGTTCTTCCTGGGTGGCAGTCTAAACCAGTCTAAACCATTCTCAGAACCCACCTTCAGGTCTCGGTGAACGATGTGCTTCTGGTGACAATACTGCACCGCTGACACGATCTGCAAGGAGAGCAGGAAGACAGAGGACGTTGGTCTGTGGCGTTTAGAGGAGGACCTGCTTGACTGGCTGGCTGGAAGAGATGGAGCAGGAGGCAGGTGGGGCCCAGGAGCTCAGGGAGGTTCCGAGAGAACGGTCACACAGGAGAGCGCCCGTGCTACCTGCAGAGCAGCTGGGATGCAGCCGCCATCACCAGGCGGCAGCTCCGCTCTCATAAATGACCCGTTTCACTGTGACCTTGATGCCACCGGCAGCCTTATCTGCATTTCAGACAACTGAGGACTTTGCACAGCGGCTGGTATTGAACGCCGGTGCTTGTTCTGTCAAAGGAAACTTCCGCTGGGCTTGTAAAAAGGATCAATGATTTGTGATCCCAGCGAGCGCCTCGAGGTTCCTGCTACAACCCGCCAGCGTGTTTGCTCGCCACCATGTCAGAGCTCATTTAATGACTTGTGTCAGTACGTGCGGGGCCAAATGACAGAGGTGTGAAACCAGAGCACTGCGGGGTACCTGTCTAAATTTAGCCCTGGCCTCTTTTTCTTTCATTCTTCCATGCGCGACCAGGTAGTCGAAGACTTCTCCTGCAAAACAGAGAGGATCCGAGTGAGAAAACGAGAGCGTTTGACATAAACGAAGAGAAAAGGAGCTTAAAAGAAAAGTTTCTGACGCATCTGGGCTGCACCGTCACCCATGTGCATGGTTTGAGGGTGCTTGTTGACCCTAATGGAGCAGATCTGCTTCTCCCGCGGGCACAAATCTGCTGCTCAGACCCTCCCCTCCCAAACGTCAACGCGCTCACTCGGGTGCCGATTAAACCAAAATAACAGGCTTGTTTTCCCACACCGTCAGTGGCCGTCTGCTAGCTGGGCGCCGACCTGCAGAGGTGGTCCGGGTGTACGTTTCTGTGCTTGGCAGTTCTGGGGAAGCAACGTTTCAGCTCTCGCTCTGACTCATCCGCTGGAGACGGAACATGCAGGCTAACACTTCAGATCAGAGCTAAAGGGCACGCAGTGTTCATGGCAGTGATAAAAAACGCTCATGTCATAAGACAGAAGCACAAAAAAACAGGAACAGAACAGGTTTTTATCGGTGAATCAGGGCCCAGGTGCCCACACACACCTCCTTGGCCCTGCAACTGGAGCTTTACCTCCCCTGTAAATGTCTTACATACATTTACACTAGCTAACTATACCATTCAAAGTTTAATATGGGAACATATCCTTATCCCATAAACATATGCAGTTTGGCCCCTAACACAATGAGCCTGTGACGGGCTCTTGGCGGTAATGTGATTGGCTGCTTGGCAGGCAGGTCCACACCAGAGCATATGGGCCGTCCGAGCTGGACCTTCCCAAGAAATCGATGTATGGATGCGACATTAAGGTCCTGCGTCCGTGTGGCTGCATTCATGGAAGAAATACACAAGAGCTCTCCATGAAGGGAGGATCAGTGCTGATGAAATTACAAAACTCTCACATTTGGATAAAAAAAAAACCCCCTTTCTAAATGTCTAGGGGTAATTGAATCAAGCTACAGGGAGTGTGTCCTGCATGTCGCAGCGTCTCTGCAAACTCTTCCTGGATGTGTTGAAGCCCACGTCTTAGCCCAAATACCTCTGCTTCAGTTCTGCATTCACACCTCATGAAATAATGTGTAAAATCCTGTTTTTATTTCAGATAAGTAAGTCCTCCTTTTGCCAAGTAGGCAGAAGCTGTTTGTGTCCGTGTTCCCACATTTACAGCTGATCCCGACACCTTTTTCAGCCGAGTGCGTCAGCAACAGTTGTCAGGTAGTGTCAGCCTCACCTCCGCTGGCGTACTCCATCACCAGGTAGAGCGTCCTCTCCGTCTCGATCACCTCAAAGAGTTTGACTGAAATCAGAGACACGGGCGTTGATGGGTAACGTGTTTAGGAGGCAGCACAGGACGCCGACATGTTTTCAAACACGTGGGAGTGGTGGTGTTTGGCAGCGCCGCGCATCTGCTGCACAGGTCTGCTCGGCTGCACCGTTTGGAGAGGAAAGAGTGTGTGATGAGCGGCTGAGGGCTGCGCAGCTAAATATAGAGCAGGTGGGATGAAGGGCAGCAGGAGCGCTGCAGCCTGCTCCAGCTTTTTTTTCAAGTGCTGCCAATTATTCCTGTAATTATAATCACATTTCTGCAACCGTGGCGTGCACAACGCACAACCCCGCAGTCATTACCGGGGAATCCCAACCGCAACATTGAGTAAGCCGACTCATTTCAATATCGATGGCATTTTTATCCCTTTAGCAAGCGGAGGTAGCTGTTTATGTTACATCTAACGCGGTTGTGTTTCTAACATGAATTCTAATGTGTCTTCTTCGTGAATCATCATCTTTACGCACGTTGTTCAAACATGTTTTCTATTAAAAATCAGCTTTTACACAAGCTACTTACCAATATTGGGATGATTCAAGATCTTCATTATTCTAACTTCTCTGAAAAGCTGAGGGAGAAAATAAAGATTAAAATGTATGTGTAATTGTGATTCTCCGGAACTGTTTAACCAACAATCATTAACCTCAGCTACAACTCAATGAACCAATGCAATCAATAAGACCCAGGAAAAACAGGACACAAGGAAATCTAAACGCTGTCTGCAATCAGTGGGATAAATACAGTCATGAACTGGTTCTAGGCTCATTTCTCACACTCAATTAGCAGCATCTGCAAAATCTGCAGGAACCACAGAAGCAGGTTCTTCGTGTCTTTAACTGGAAAAAAGGCTCATTAATTATTGATTGAGCGTTAATTACAGCTCCCTCGCCCCCTCCCTCGCTGCTATAAAATATAAAAAAAGCCTGGAATTTTTATGAGGGAGCAGCAGCTCCCTCGGTGGACTAACTGAAGACCTGGACAAATCTGTCAAAAAGAGAGGCTGCTCTCGCACTCGGAGCCGTTTGACCTTCAGCAGACACAGGGTCAAGGTCATGGAGTTTTACCCTAAGCCTAATCTGAGAAGACAAACATCGGATAATCAGCCTGCCGTTACCACCACAAACCAGTTAACCATCTACAAACATCTGCCATAACGGAGCCCTGAGCGGAGCGTGACTGCTAACATCTCGGGGTCCTCTGGGGGCCCTGGGGAGGCCCCTGTCCACAGCGGGCTCAGGTGCGTGCACTGCTGGGATTAGCTCACCCAGCCGGATCAATAGCCAGCACCTCCAGGTCAGGTGACGCGCAGTCACACCGGCAGTTGGCCGTCAATAGTCCAAAGCCTGCGTTTTGGAGCCGCTCAACTAAATCCTGTGCGACCGTGACCTTCCTGCCAGTCCTGGGGCGCCGTTATCGGGTCTCTCGGAAATTCAGCGCGCTTTTGTTCTCATCTGGATGAAATCACCACTCCGGTTCGCTTCAACTGCTCCGATTACACCAAGTTCACAGCTGCCGGCTCAGAACTTCAGTGCTGCGAAACGCACAGAAAACACTGGGTCTGCGTGCACAACATTCATCCGCCGTCATCGTGGGTCATGTGACCCAGACCGCCCAAAGATGGCGCAACCGGTGCCTGGAAATGCAACAGGATGCCCGGTGAGCTCCAATTTGGTGAGTTTGATAAGACATGGTTGAAATTAAACACCGTAGCTCTAAATATTCTCCAACAGATTCTAAAAGTAAGTGTTTCATTGCCAGATTCTCTTTTTTTCCTGCTAAGTGGCATTTTTTTTCCAGTGAGGTCAGACTTGATGGTTGTTGCAGGAGAATAACTGATGAGTCAGGCTTGACAGCCACCTAATAAAGAAGCTGAGCGCAGGGACGTTGTTATCCAACGCACGCGTGTTTACGTTTAATCAGACTCCAGGCGTCACCCTCCCGCTCTGGACTCCGACCTGAACAACAACCTGGCCGACTGCAGCGGGTCGGCCATCGACGGCAGCCAGCTGAGGAGCCACAGGCAGATGTGAACAAGGACCCGGCTCCTCCAAACTGCTCCGCGAGAAGCTCCAGAGAGGCAGACGAGACAATAAGCCCCCCAACTAGCAGCCTGCTGCCAATTCCTCCAGTTACATAAGCGGTTGGGACGCAGTGATGCCCGATCGGATGCGGCTTCGCCCCGGAAGCTGCAGCAGTTTAGTGAGAAATAGACAATCACCAGTTTCTAAGGAAATCTTCCCCAAACGAGTCAGAAACAGTCATTAAAAGACAAAGAGCGGCATTCTCTCTGCAGATTTTTTTATTTCTGATCAGTCTCGAGGGGAATATCTTATCAAACTAGAAGAAAAGGTCACTAAACTGATCAATAATCTGCAGCGGGGAATGGAGGTGGGAGCAAACGGATCCTTTCCCGTGATTTACCAGGCAGTTTACGAAAAGCTGCCACAATCTGCACCCAAGTCAGGGTTTCCTCCGACAGGAACACATCAGGTAGTCTATGAATAGAGCCATCAGAGCCAGAGGAGACCTTTCACGTGTCAGTCGCTCAGAGTGTTTGAATTTCTACGCACGCCGAGGACCTAAAATAAGCATTAAAGGAGCAGGCGACAGGAGTGAAGAGCAGCAAAAACAACCTGACAAATTCCTCAAAGTCGCCCCTGATTGGGACAAAACAGGAAGGTAAAAACAACACCGCTTCGGACAAAGGCCGCACGCTTTGTGTTTGTGTGACCGCTGCTGTCATGACTCAGTGTTTTTCTGTCCACAGTGTCACAGCCAGCACCAAAGGGCCCGGGCCTCCAAGATACAAAGGCCAGAATCAATGGAGCTTTGGAAAAACTGATGGAAAACCACCGAGCAGAGGAGTCCGGCTCGCCACACCATCCCCACCAGCAGCCACCGGCGCTGACGCTCCTGTGGCGAGCCGGGTCGATAGCAGCCGCGCTTCCCAGAAACCGCTGCAGAGCGGGGACAGAGCCAACACGCAGATCACAAAGGCCTCCGCTGCTAACGAGCCGCGGTCAAGCGCGCTCTTCGCTCTCCACGTTCCAAATCTGCGTTTTAAAAGAAGGCCCCGCTGTGCCGAATTGGCTGATCCAACAAGGAGAAACAAAAGTGTCCCTCCCCAGGTCAACGACAGGAGGGGGCAAACCTGGTGGGTTCATAAATGGAGGAAGCCGGTTACCTTCTGAAGGCTGTTTGGGTTCAGCTGGGTCTTGTCTATTATTTTTATTGCCACCTGTCAAGAGAAGAAAACAAGAGTGAAACTGAAACCACAACAGAGACTTTCTGAAGAGAGCCGGCGTCTGTGGGGCAGTTAGAAGTAAAGTACACGTTTAATATTTCAGCGGCTGTAGATGAGCACGAGCTCGGGGAGTGGGCCTCTATGTGGGCTGTGCTGGCCTCGTCACATCCTGGTCCGGTTCTTAATGCCGCCATCACACCTGCTGTGACAACATGGCTGCCTCGACGCTATCAACGGCACAAACGGATAGAATAAAATATGTTCATTTATCCCACAACTGAAAAAATGTAAATGCTCTGAAATCTGGCACCTTCTCACAAGCAGAGAATGTAGACAACATTGGTTTTTGATTTTTGTGCAGAAAGTAGCTGTAATTACTGTTTTAGGAGAAAAGATGGAGACAACTGTGGAAAAGGGTCCGTTAGCATGGAACTGCACCAAAAAAGGGGATTAAAACCTGCCTTTACAGCCTTTTAATGAAGTAGAAACGAAACCAGACAATCTAAAAGGCATCTTCTGATGACATCAGTGTGTGTGTGTGCGCGCGCGCGTGCGTGCGTGTGGACGACTCACCTCTCGGCCCGTGTAGGATGTGCCGAGCCAGCTTGACCTTGGCAAAGTTGCCCTTCCCGATGGTTTTGAGCAGTCGGTAGTTGCCCACGTGGGGCTGCTGCGGCTCCTCGGAGCTTCGGGATCGGACGCCGGTCCGGGCCGAACGTGCGCTGATCTCCTGGCGGCCATTGCTGTGCGTTGTGTGCTGCGGAACGACACGAGCTTTTCAGGCAGGTTTTCACGGACACATCTGCACACTTGTAAACAGTGTGTTGAAAAATGGCGTCCCGGAAGACAGTAGGAAGCCTCACCCTGCCACAGTCACACACACTCACCGACGCCGTAAGCGAATGCATGTGACCAGCGTGGCTCCTGTCTGGGCTTCATACCATCCCCATTAGCTTCCAGCATGTTTTAGCAAACTCCATTTTAAAGGCATGAACTCAGAATAACTGTTGTCTTCTGGGTTTCGGACCGCCGCCAAAGCGCTAATCTGATTCCTCTGGCAGCAATGACAGTTCAACATTGATTTCTTTGGGTGCTGCCTTCAAAAGCGTCCGTCCGTGTCCTCACGGGTCATTAAAAAAAATGCGCACGGCGTTATTCGAACGATATTCGGCGTGGCCGCGGTGTCGACTGTAGCACATTAGCAGCGATGGAGCCTCCTGCCCCACCCAGCGTGCCCACCAACAAACCCAACTGACCCCACTCATCCAGGGAACGATGGAACGTTGAGCAAATACAGCTAAACTTTCGCTTTGTTTAACATGGCCTTACTCTCCACTGCTTAAATCTGATCACAGGATGTTTGCAGCCATCACATTTCTGCTTTGGTAGGAGAATGCAGCTAACAACAAATACCACAAACCACAGACGGCTCCCTTTAGGGGGGGTTAAGGTCACTACAGAGCATTTGAGAACTTCTAGAATGGTAACAGTGGAGATAAACTATCACAAAGTAGAACAACGTCTCCATTAGAAGCAGACAGAGCGGCAAAAACACCTCTTTGGTAACACGACGGTAAGGTCACAAAGCCAATCCTGCTCGTGTCGATCCTTCCTGAAAGCCTAATAAGTTAAAAAGATCCTGGTTTTACCGCGCTGTTTGCTTCTTTTACTCACAAAGCTGCGGTGTCTCCTGGTCGCCTGCGTGCCCGTCATGTTCCAACAGGAAAACGTCCTGTTGACGGTGCCCTTAGAGATTCCCACAGCACCAGGTTTTCCCTAACTGGGCGCCCAAATAACCACAGAGAGAGAGGAGGGGACAAGGCGGGGAGGGGGAATCGAACTACCAGCTCAGGTCAAGCTGATGCTGGAGGGAAGGCACTGGAAGCCAGCAAATACGCCTACACAATAAGAGTCAGCCTATTTCTGCGGCTGGAAACTCCAGACAAAAAAATGAATAACTGATATTCATCTCTGGTAATATGCTTAACATCAGTGATCCTGCAGTTACAAAAGCACCATCAGTAGACCATCGTCTGATCCTCTGGCTGGCTTTTCTGACTGCTCTGGTTTAATCATGCAGCTCCTTCAACCAGCCTTTCCTGTCTGGGGATCAACCGCTGTAGCACGCACGAGCAGCCTCGCTGCTGGCTGGCCTGCAGAAAACTTATCTCCTGCAGATAGGTCATGAGATTCTCATGATATCACTGAAGAAACCATGTTAGGAACTGAAAGGTGTAAACACAGTTGCCCTTTTGTTGGCAGTAAAAAGAGGTCAAATTTAAGGGTGAAAATGTGTAACCAACATGCTAGTGATTAAAAACTGTATTTTAATGAAGAAAATTCTTCCTGTTGTATCAAGTATCCATGGTGGACTGAAATAAACAGAATTATATCAGTGGAAAACACTGCTATCAGTTTAAGATCTCAATAGTCTAGGGTGAATTTACTCAAGTTTATCTTTAATTTACCCGTGATTGAGAGGGGGAAAAAAAATCATCTTTGGATCTGCTAACATCTTTTACAGGTTTACTTGACAGCTAAACGACTTTGAAGGAGCAATTCAGCTTCAAAAGAATGGTATAGCAGGAATAGCATGCATGTCATCATTTATTAGTCCGTTTTTAAAGACTAAAAGGAAAGACTTAATTTGAAATGCCTGGCCGGAAACCACATAGGTCACGTTGACGCAGCTTTTGGAACTTGACTAAAGCAGGATGTTCTGATGAGGGCGGGGTTACCTAAATCCATATTTGGAAGCTGAACGGCTGAAACCTTTGATTGACAGCTAAAGTAGCCAATTGCGGGCCAGGACAGAGTCTACTGTTGCCTGCCAGAAACAGCAGTCAAAGTACTGTAGATATGTTCGTGGTTGGGCCTAAATATCTCGAACACATCTCTAACTTTCTAAAGTCGCACCAAAACTTAGTTACCAAATAACATTTTTTATATTTCCAAACAAATAATATTACTAAAAAATCCTAATAGCAAATAGCTAACACAACCGGATGTGCTTAGGCTTGTTTATGATTAACAAAGTGTAGGATTTAGCTTTCAAGATTAAAATTGGTACGAGGCTCGATTACTCAGATGCAATTTAAATCGAATATAGATATCAATAATGTAATGGCTTAAATGGGTTTATTTTTTAAACCAAAGTGCAGCTAGCTAAAAAAGCCGTTTCTACTTACACTTTCCGTCACCTTCTCGTTGACCGTTGGTAAAGGAGTTTTTGTTGACATCTTTTCTTTTTCCTCTTCCACCAGTCGCTGTCTGTAGTCCAAAAATCCTCCCAGAACCTTCTTCAGTCTGACAAAAATGTAGAATATTGCTTTGCAGCTCTCCTCAGGGGGAAGACTTTCAGCATGGATCGTGACAATGTTCAAACCAGACCGGACGTGTTAGTGTCGAGCAGCCAAACATGAAATATCCTCAGCAAACAGCAAATTAATAAAGCGATACCTTTTTACATTGCGTGTACTAAACCTTGCTAGCCTGTGCTCAACCTCGGCAGAAAAAAAAAGCAAAATCAGTGTCCGTCTGTCCGCTTAGGTTTCGGTCCGGTCAGTGAATCTAACTCAACTGCAGTTACAGAGCTTCAAAAAATCGCTCAAGGGACAAATTTGTACTCATTTAACTCTGTCAATAAACAGTTCATGGCGTCGAGTGTCGCCGCTGGACGTTTGTCGAAAGAGTCAGATGGTCAGGGTGGCTGAAATACTCGCCGTCGACTCGGTTTCTTCCATCTCCGACGGCCCAAAGTGAAGCTGCTCGGTCTGATTTAGGTGGGACCAAAATGGCTCCTGAGCGGCTGGAGCGGCTGGGCTGGATTAGGCTGCGTTCACGGACCCGTGTCAAACTCGGTCTTTACGGCTTCCCAGGCAGCGGCGCAACAGCCAACTGTTGCTTTACGTGCTGGTTTTAGTCTTAACAACCTGGGGAGTATGGCACGTTTTCCTTCGTCTCTACAGCTCGACCCTTTTAGTTGATCATCGAGGACTAGTTCTGTGCATGGGGCATAGCTATATTCCTTTCCAATCACATTTATATTTCGCCAATTTTACACGTTTAAAGAAAGCAAAATACGTTAGGTCGTAAGGCAATGTGTCGTCGAGAGGAGACATCTCCGAGGGCACCTGAACGCAGCGCTAGCTGACTCGGTTCGGGCGGAGGAAACCGAACCGGGCCGAGTGTCATCACGGCCGAGGAAACGTCTCTGTGGGAATTCCTTTGTTCGTGTGACTTATGAAAAACCAAGAACCAACTCAAAACAGTGTTGATACCTTCCCCTCAAGCTCAAGCGGGATTGAACGCACAATTACCCTCCCGATATTTGATTCCACAGACCACCGAGTTCAAAATGATTGCATTCTCCACTCACTTTTAAACTATAAAAACACACAAGTCGAGTGCCGATAGTAAAACTTTATTGACTGGAAAAATATAGGGACCAAAAAGAGAAAGTGTGCAGTCAAAACAATCCCAAAGCGACTTTGATTTCATTTTGTTAAGTTGATACATAACTAGAGTTAATGTGCAGCAAGTAAAGCACTATGTTAATTCATGCCACAAAGCAGAGGATTGTGGGTGTGGGCAGGGATGAGTGAGTAAGAGGACGGGAAAAGGCCAGCTGCTTAGTGGAGAGGACTCAAGTCAAAGCCACAACACAAGGAAGAAGAAAAAAAAAGGTTCCTCGGAGTCTCTTAGATTGCATCGATGTCGATGTCGTCCTCTTCCTTCTCGGACGCTGCTGGTTTCACGGTCTCCATCTTGAGCTCGCGGGCAGAGGACGAGTACACCACCTGAGGAGACACGACCACAGCTGATCACATCTGGAGGCCGAGGCCTCAAAATATCACCATCATCACCCTTTCATGTCAAAAAGCCATCAAAATGTCTCCAGTCTCAGAAAATGCCCGCCTTCAGTAATTAACCCCCTCATCACACTCTTATTATAAATACTAAATAAATAATTGTTTTATGTGGCCAAGAAAGTGTCCATAATGCAGTTTAATTTCATGTTTTTAGCAGCGGGCAGGATTCGATGTCTTAACTATGCACTTTGGTCTTTTTTCATTCCATTTTATGCGGTTATTTCATAGCTGTCAGATATCCACATCACCACTGCACATTTAAACGGGTGAGGCCGAGTTTGCAAACACTGTTGTTATTTTTTGTCCTGCTGCGACAGCTCCGTCCCCCTGCGGTAGCATCAAGAGCTCGGCTGCCTCCCCCTACTGGCGACGGTAGGAACACACCTGAGGCAAAGGTCAGGCCTGTCTGACCCGGGCAGACCTCCTGAAGCATGTGCAGAGAAGCAAACAACCTCACCTCTACGTTCTCATCCTCCTCCTCCTCCTCTTCCTCACTGCCCTCGCTCTCCTCCTCAGCCTCCTTCAGCCATTTGACAAACGGGGCGGCCTTGGCGTGGATCTCTTTGGCAAGTTCCTTGGAGACGTACTTTTTAGAAACCTGAGTGCCAAAAGGAGCATTTGTGAGTGAGGCACATCAGACCGGCGACGCGCCGGTCCCGCGTTGAGGTCCTGAGACTCGCCTTCTCTGCCCAGGCAAAAATGACGTCCTCCTCCAGCAGGTCGGCGTCGTACAGGTCTTTGAGGATGATGGGAACGCGGGGCAGCAGCTGAACCTGGTGCAGCTTCACCACGCACTCGAACCCTCCCAGCAGATACTTCTGAGCTTTCTTGTTGTTGTGGCAGAACTAAAACAAACACAACAGTGACGTCACTCCTTCCATAAAGATTAAAAACAAACAGCAACCCAACGAACCGGGGGAGTCCCAACCCGCTCCGACCGACCTGCCGCCTCAGACTTACACGCAGAAAGTGGCGTTTATACTTCTTGATCTGTTCCCGGATGCTCTCGTTGAAGAGCAGCTCACTCAGGATGAGGGGGCCCATGGCCTTGACGTCCAGGCGCTCCGCCTCGGCCAGGATCTCCTTGTCGGCACCGTCGATGGTTCCGTTCTCCTTCCTTTGCTGCAAGTCAGAACATTTTTGTAGGGTTGAGCGTTGGGCGCCAGGCGCTGGACCTCAGCTGGGTGCAAAGCCGCTCACTTTGACAAAGTTGTAAAACAGGTCGACCCTCTCCTCCAGCGGCTTCTCCAGGTCATCGCTCAGCGTCAGGTTCTTGGCGTGGTCGCTGATTTCCTCCATGCGCCGCCGCTGCGCCTCCTCCGTGGTCTCCTCTGCCCAGTCCTCGTCTTCATCATCTCGATCCTTCGCCCCGGACAAGACAGGGTTAGGGTGGTTGGAGTTCAACTGCTGGCTGTGGATGCACAAACCCTCTGACCCAGAAGGTCAGAGGGTTGCAGGAGCACGACGCCAGTTCACCGCCGTCGGGGTAGTGAACTCAGACTTTTGGCTTGTGAGCAAAGAGCAGCAACTTGTCAACTGTTTCCTCTTGTGAAACTGCTGCGGGTCAGTCATGTGACAGTTGCGCCAGAGGAAACCGAGCTTCAGCTTCAACTGTCGCCCCGACGGCCGACATCACAAGCATTAAAACCCAATCCAACCCACCACGGCTTCAGGAGCGTCGATGTTGTCGTGGTTTCCGGCCTCCCCGCTGCCCGAGCCGTTCTCTTTGTCTTTTTTGCGGTTCTTCTTCTCTTTGTCCTTCTTTACAGATGCGGATCCACTATCTGTGCTTTCTGTGACGGCAGAAACTGCAAGTTAGGAAGCTCAAACGAGCTGAAGGTATATTTTTTCCCCTAAACGGGGGCAGGTGAAGGAAGTGGAAGGAAAAGCTCACCGGGTGGGTTTTTGAGAATGAACGTGCAAAGTTTGTGTCTGGTGTCTAGCATGCCGCGGTATCCACAGGCCTTACAGGAAGTACCGATGGTTTGTTTCTTGGGGTTGACATGCTGGAAACAACAACAACAAAAGAGACCCCACATGAGAATACAGGCCGCCGTTCTTCTCTCCCTGGTGTGGCCGATGCTGCCCAAGGCTCACCAGATCAGTTTCAGGGTTGTCACACTCGGCACACAGCACAAATTTTTTGATGAACCCATCAAGCATGTCCTGCAACTTGTTCGCCTCGTGGGATCCGTTGACGATGTAACGGTCATTTTTGGTATCAAACTGGGTCTGAGCGCCGAGTTCACAACCAAAAAACTTGGTCGGGTCTACGGAAGAAAGCAGTCATCACTTTAACAACCAAAACGCGGCGGCATATTTTAAGGTTCTGTCAGGACAGACGAGCTAAGGCAGCACTGACATGTTGGAGGCCTGTTCAGAGCCTTTGCGACGTCAACCATGTTGACAATGACCGTCTTGATTCCATTCCCTTTGCCTTCAACCTGGAAGCAAAAGCAAATGCTGATTTACAATCATCCAAACAGATTCGGTATGAAAAAAAACAGCCTGGGAGAGCGTTACCTTGGCAATCAGACGGGGCATCTTGTAGCGATAGAACTGGTCTGACACGCTGCGGTTGACGTTGACAGACATTTTGGATGGGTGTTAGCACTATCAGTAAGATAAAAGGATCTTGGTTGGGGATTTTTCGGGATCTTCTGTCTGGAAAAGAGGGGATGACATAAACGACTGCAAGCGCGCTCGGTCTCTGACATGAAAAACGCTGTGCCGCTGTGGCCGCAAGCTCCTTGCTTGAAGGCTAGATTTCCACCACACAGGTTCCAACGGCTGCGCAACAGCTCTGAAACAGAAGACGGAGACAAATATACATCAATATTTAATCACGAGGGTTACTTCACAGTAAATATCAATGTAGGTAGAAAAGGAATTAAGTTAGTTGTTGTGAAAGAACAGGATGTAGAGGCAGGTGGAGGTTGGTGGAGGATGATCCACTGGGGCAAATTTAAGAAAAAAAATAGCATTTTTGGACAATTTGAGTGACTCGTAGTGCTTTGGTATGAATAAAAAATGTGTTTGTCCTGTGTGGTTATGTTAGAAAAATATTTCCAGCGAGTGGAATGTTCAGGTTAAGTGTGTTCCGAGCTGTGATGGAGCTGTGATGGAGCCTGGCCCTTCAATAGTGCTGACAGCATCAGTTCGAGCAAATATCTGCCTGATCCGCAGCACCGGCTCCAAACCCCGCTGCAGAACGCACCGCCTTTGTGTCCATTTGCGTGCTAACCAGTAGTGTGGAAGCCTATTGTCACCGACGAGGGCCACCGCTGGGTCACCCGGGGCCTTCTCTTGTTATTAGGTCAAACAGAGGAGGCCTCGCCGCGGCCAAACGGCTCCAGCACGCAGCGGCGGAAACCGCAGCCGTGGGCTAGTCGCTCTCCACGGCGCCACTGCTCACAAATAGCCCCGATTTAAAAGTGTCCAGAGTTGAGGCGTCCCAAAAAGGCACAGGTCGAGCTATTTCAGAGGATGCTAACTAGCTTAGCCGGGCTTGGCGCAGAGTGCGTCATACAGCCAGCGCACGAGTGGAGCTCCTGGGAGGCGCCATTTTGATCGAGGGAAGCTGGAATTACTGATTACTGCGCCACAAGGCTCGGGGTGGTTTTATGCGTTTCAAGAAGCTACATACCGCGTGTCACGTCAAAAGTTTAGATTGCGTGGAAGAAATTGGCTCCGAGAACTCACCGTTTTCGCAAAACAAAGACATAAACACAACGCTGATCGTCCAAAAGCCGCAGTGAACGGTGGTCGATGGCTGGTGCTGAAGTTGTATCGATTGCAGCAGGGTTCTTAATGGTTTTTGCCTTTCAAAATATGCACAGGTTAGCACCCTAATGCGTCCAAACAGTGCAGGTGCCAGGCTCACAGACAGAAGGCTGCTATCCAGAAGCTTTTCGGGGTTTGGGGACCTATGGGAGAAGAAGCGGGTTAATGTTCGGAGCTACGGCATCGTCAGCTGTCACAGATCCCGATGTCGATTGGGCAAATTTACGTAGATCGGACTGTAAAAATAAATGTACATTTGCGGGGGAATAGCAACACCGTGATACAATTTTAGACCGATTATTTAAATTGTGTAATCGAATAGATGGCGACAGCTACTTAAGACGTTCTAAATAGCAGTAGACGTGTATCTTAGCAAAATAACCAGTTATGAGCAGATTAAACAAGATTGTACCCTGAATAAAGCTTAGTTACAGTAAACGTGACCAATGGGTCGAAATACTAGTTCGTAATCAACGCGTCTGTCCTGAAATCGACGACCGAAGCCAGTTTCCAGTTAATAGACACGTCCCACTGTTAGTGGCCAAATGTTGACGATTGTAAGACAAATAAATGAACAACTAGCAGCCTTTAACACCTGGTCTTGTTCTGTCTAATTTTCTATCTCGCAAATCCACGTCTCGCTAAGGCCAGGTGTCGTTACCTGGATTCCGTCCGCACCTTACCTCTCGAACCTTCTGGGAATCGCTGCTAACCGCGTCGCTTTAACTGACCGTCAGTGCCCGATCTGCACCCGGAACCCGCTGCGCCATGTCGCCTCTGCGCATGCGTGAAACAAATCGCCTTCTTTTTTCTGCTTTACGGCAGACGCCGAACGGACCGTTTTAGACAGCTTTGCGCATGCGTTAAATTTTGACGCGCTCTAAAAAAAAATGAGGACATATTAAAACTAACCAGCGCACGTACATGTACTGCAAATACACATGACAAGTAACGCTGCTAAAAGTTTTTAAACGACAACAAGGAAAAAGTCATCGTATTCGAGCAGCGGTAACTTACGCTGACATCTTCTGCATCTATTGCTATGACAATAAAGGACCTATCTATCTAGCCATCTATCTATCTATCCATCCATCTATCTATCCTGTCGTTGGGAGGTGATCGGGGCGGTCACCGGGCGGGGTTCCGACTGTGTTAAATCGGGTCTGGATTCGTCTGATTAACAGGATCCGGTATGGAAAATCCGCCAGAACACATTAAAAAAATGATTTAATAGGAATTTGGGGTAATTATTCACAATTCACAAATGGAGCAATAGTCTTAAGGTTGAGGTTAATTGATACTTGCAGTGTAGGTTGCAAGGTTTATGATCAAAGCCCCCTTTGCCTTGATCCTTGGATGATTAAAGGATCGGTCTCGGATCGTCATGCTGCTGTTTGACCGTGTTTTCAACTGCAGTTCTCGTCTCACCAGTAGGTGGTGCTGCTGGTCCTTTTCCTTGGTCCAATAGAAACAAATGAATTACAATAACATAGTATAAAGTTTGGAATCGATCATAAAAGACAACCAAATTCTACGTGGTTAATCAATTACATAGTATGAACAAGCGAAAATAAAATGACTGAAAACAAAAAAGGCTTGCGGCATAGGTGGCGTCTGAAATGAAATGCTCAACTTCACAGATTAAACAGAACACAGAATCTTTCCTCGGATTAAACAGGGGCGACTGTTGCAACCGCTGCACCCAACCCAGTGTTCCTGATGTGATTTGTGACATGAAAAAAGAGGCCCCTGGAGTACAATTACTACTCGGTGGGGTAAAACTACCCTTTTCATTTTGAACTACAACTATCTTGTAAAGATTTAAAGAACGGACACCTTTAGTCTTTTATATTGAAAGGGAAATTATTCGCGATGACGTATGAAGACGGCGGATTTCCTCATTGGCTGACGTCATGACGCAGTGCGTGAACGTGCTTCCTGAAAGTCTCTAAGACGAGCAGCAAAATAGAAGATGGTAAGTAAGAATTTCGTAAAATCAACCTTTTTTCCGCATTTAAAATCGACACTTCGAACCGTCGACGTGCTGGATGGTGTCTTCGTTTCGATGCTGCGGTGAAGACAGTGACGTCGAGGTTTGAGTGCGTCCACAAAGCCTCGGTTTCAGGGTTTAAACGTTAGCTTCGCTCCGAAATGGAGCGACGATCACATGACAGATGGACAGTCTCGTCCCCCGTTTCATTCTTCAGCCCTGGAAACACTCTTTCCATTTGCACCATTTTTTTGTTTTGTTTCGCTTCGTCATGTTTATTTATCTTCAGCTTTTTGTTATTGTCTGTCCAATTAACGTCGTCACATTTCGTTTTGTTTTACGCTGTTTGCAGATTTGCTAGCTAACGGGGCTAATGGGCCAGCACCTTTTCTTAAACTTTTTTCTTTTTAATGAACACGTTTTTTGTTTTTTAATAAAACCAAAACCATTTATTTTCTAACACAACAGGCACGCTCAGCAGAATTGTACATGCACGTAATCCACCAATTTATGTAAAAAGGGCCAATTGTCTGCTGTTATTTATATTAGCTTTTGATTTGGGTTAAACTGCAGTTATCCTATTATTGATTCCTTGATGCGCATGAACGTGTTGTTTTTTATTTGTCGACCATATTTGCTTTATGATTATCACTAACATCACCCATTAACCATTGATTCTGCCATTATGCTGTTTAATTTCACGTTTTTGATTGATGAATAACTGCTGAGTTAATCCATTTGCTTTGTTTTTTTTTTAGTTTCTAATTTCAGTTTTCCCTTTTTTGTTCTTGATTTTACCTCATGGTCTGTCCATGCACATTTTGCCTTTCTCCACTGTCTCACCACTATCCTCCTCCACCTCCTCCTACCCCACCTTGCCTGTCTCCAATCAACCAGGCTGGTCACCGGGTAAGTGCCCTCGCTCTGTGTTGGATCCCTGTTTTCTTCTCGCGCTTCTGCCTGGCACTAACACGATATTGCAAAGCTTTTTACCAAAGTATTAACTATGCAGCAAGCCCAACATTGAACATCTCTCCTTTTTAAAGTGCAATCAGTATTTTTCTCATCAGGGTTCGATGTTTAGTCATGAGTCAGATCTCTTTAGTATTGCATTCAGTTATCATGAAATTGTATTGTTAAAATAGTATCGATTACAGATATTGAGCATCTGAAATCAGTTTCAGAATAAATCCAGTTGATAAATAGGAAAAATACTAGCAAGTTTATTATTAAAACCTCATATTACATGGTAATTTGTTTATATATTTAGTCCATATACTGTTAGCCAGTTCCATATTAGAATGCGCTATTTCAGTATTAACACACTTGGGTTGTTGCGTAACATTTCTAATCTATAAGTTTGCGCAGCTTAATTAATTGTGTTGAACAAGCATTGTAACCAGATGGAAGTTTTTGGAGTTTGAGAACATTTGTAATGCTAAGGCTAAAGTACACAACAATAACAGATTGAGGATGGCAATAACAAAAGCCCCGGTGGCGTGTGTGTGGACCCTGCTGGGAGGGTACCGCACAGCACTGTGCTTGACCCACTCCCGCTCACCTGACCTGCCTGTGATGTCATCAGTTGGTCCTGGTGTTAGGTGACCTGCACATCCCTCATCGATGCAACACCCTGCCCGCCAAGTTCAAGAAGCTGTTGGTCCCGGGGAAGATCCAGCACATCCTCTGCACGGGCAACCTTTGCACCAAGGAGAGCTATGACTACCTGAAGACGCTCGCCGGAGACGTCCACATAGTCCGAGGGGACTTTGACGAGGTCCGTACGCCTTTTTTTGGCATAATAGTGGAACTATTAAGGGGAGTTCTTAGAAATGACCGTATACATGCACACAAGAGTCAGCGCTGTCAACTTTCCGTCTCAGAACCTGAACTACCCCGAGCAGAAGGTGGTCACCGTGGGCCAGTTCAAGATCGGCCTCATCCACGGGCACCAGGTCATCCCCTGGGGCGACATGGCCAGCCTGGCGCTTCTGCAGAGGCAGCTGGACGTGGATATCCTCATCTCTGGACACACGCACAAGTTTGAGGCCTTTGAGAACGAGAACAAGTTTTACATCAACCCCGGTTCTGCCACGGGGGCCTACAGCGCACTGGAAAGGTAGATTTACCTCCAGCTCAGCAGACGTAACCCTAGAACCCGATGGAAGGAGGTGAAACCTGCCTGTCTTCTCTCTTCACAGTAACATCATCCCCTCGTTTGTATTAATGGACATCCAGGCGTCAACAGTGGTGACGTACGTGTATCAGCTGATTGGCGACGATGTCAAGGTGGAAAGAATCGAGTACAAGAAATCCTAAAGGAAGGAGGGATGAGGGGTTTGGTCTACATTGCCCGGTGTATCGTTTCATTCCCTTCCACCAGAGGCAGCAGCAGCAGCTCCTGCAGCCACCACCGTTAGCTGGTCCGTACTCCAAACCACCTGTGTATTATAGTGTGTATACAACATCAGCATACGCTTGTACCCAAGCTGTCAGTCAGTAACTGTAGAGAATGCAATAATATCACATGTATTTGTTTTCAAAAGGATTTTCTTTGGTGCCATTTTCTTCTTTTTAAGTCTTTGCACTCATTACTTCCTGCACAGGAAAACAACTAAACCAGGCCTTTGGCTCCAGTTCGTCGGTATTTTGTCATTTATTTTCCCCCCAAAAATAAAGGTCTAATTCCATTCACGTTTGTTTTGTCTTGAATAAAAGGTTAGGAAAAAAAGTGAATAGAAATATGCAAACGAGTGTTTGAAGAGGAAAACGCCAGGGCTAACATACTGCTGACAAACGAGGCAGAGAGGACTCAGACTCGTCCACATCTTCCTCCTCGTCTTCCTCCAACTGGCTCCTGGTGGCAAAAAGAAAACAACCACCCATCTGCAGCAGGACGGCGGTCTGATTGAAGACTATACTCACTGCTGGACGGTGACCTTTTCTTCTTGGGTTTCCTTCGGTCTGAGCTCTCGGAAAGTCTTCAGGTTTAAAGGAAAGAAACGATTATAAGATATTTTCTTTTTGCAAAAGTTTAGAAGTCGTCTTACCAAATCGAGAGAGATGTTCTGTTGGTATTTTTTGATTTTGTGTTTTTGTTCTCCTGTTTTGCGACAGGACGAACGGGTTGAGTTTTCCGGAGCATCAGTCCCCCCAGAGTCGGCGGCTCCACAGTCGAACCCTGAACCACAGTTACTCACCAGCTTAGGAAAGTGAAAGTGAAACTGCAAATTAGGATCAAACGAGGCCTCCGCATTGTCTGCGCCTCCGTCACACTCGTGGTTTTAAGGCTGCTCACCTGAGGGAGCACACCTGTGCACCACGTTCATGTAGTGCTGGGTGATGAGGTCGTGGACGCGGGTCAGGCTGTGCCAGGCCGCGACCTTGTTCAGGTACTCCTGCTGAGGGGGGTCAGCATCCACTCTTGCTCAGGTAGACGTCAGCCAGTCTTACCTTCAGAAAGGGGGCCGTGCTCACGGCCCCGGGGGGGGGTGCGGGTAATTTCCCCCTACCCCTCACTACACACCCCCAACACCCGCCCCCCATGCCCCCGCACTATCGCTCGCCACACAACAGACGCCACCCTCCACCCCCCCATACCCCACCGATTTTCGGCTTTTTTCCTGGTTATTTTATGGTCAGGGCTCTTATCTTCCTTCCTGGACTGTAACTTGTCTGGTTTGATCCGGCTCAGGTCAAGGTTTAGGATTCCCCTTGTTTTCCCTGCTCTCATCACATCGGCATGTCCCCAGTTAAAAAACCAGCCAGTTTCCACCCCAACTGGACGCACAAGTAGATTCCAAACGGTAACGGGTTCTTTCTGAATTCAAAATCACAAAGCAGTTTGTGAGTGGTTCATTCCAGCAGCTCTGCAAGACAAACAGCAACGGAGCCATGAAGCACCTCCACATCCACACCTGAAACCCAAATATGTCACTTTACATTTGGAAAAACACCTGAATTCTGTCAATGAAATTTTTAGAAATACCTAAAAAGTGTGTAAATGCAAACAAGCAGACACGCTTACCTCGACGAATCTTCATCCTGGTGGTGTGTGTGGGCTTTCTGAGCCTCTGCAAATCTCACTTCTTTTGGTGGTGACAGCGGCGGAGCGGCGCCAGGCCCGGCTCGGCCCGGCTCGGCTCGGCTCCCGTCCACAGGCCCTCTGACCCGACACCTGACCCGCGTGCTGATCAGGGCGGTGAACACGTGTGCAAGCAGCAGCAGCTCGTTGGACAGCAGAAATCAGCCGTCTGCCCTGTGCCGAGGGGCGGCTGAAGTCTGTGTGTGTTTTCTTTGGGGTTCGTGTTCATGATGTTTATGTGTTTGGAAGGTCCCTCTTTTTCCTGAAGGGGAAAGTCTGAAACACTTCCTAACCAGCATGGGATTCCGGTAAATGTCTAAAAATCCCCTTTCATCTTTCAGCTCTGCAGCAGTGAAAGTTGATATACAGATTCAGCTGGCAGAGAAGAGCCTTTGTATGACGAAACCTTTCTCTGCGCACGTGAACTGAACTAACCGCATGACGGACCACTGACAATGGAAAGTGAGCCACGTTCAGCGATTCACTTTGCCTTCACCTGCCTATAAAAAGTGAAAGTGAAATTATTCCGGGGGAAATTCCCATCCCTTGCCTTCATAAGTGTCGGAGACGCTTTGATCACACAAAACCACGACACCTCCAGAGACAAACACCCTCGTTCAGCCGTTTCACCGTCAAAACCTTCAAACCAAACATGAAGTTAGTGAAAAAGAAATTAAGAAAGGTTTATTATTGGTTAAAAGAGAGGAGGAAGCCATCACCGGACTACAGCGCTCTACCAGCTGGTAAGATTTATCATTCCCATCATTCTTCTTATTCCTGTAACACGGGTGTGTCCACGTGTATGTTTCAGTGCGATTTTCTTCATGGTGCAACATCAAAGAGGCACTATCGATTAAAGTTGATCCTATAAATCTAAAGCCGGTAGAATCTTATTTTAAATAAGAAGATTAAAAATTAAACTTGTAGCTGAGACGCTTGAGCTAAATGTTAAAATGACTAAACTACAAAAGAATTCTAGAGAATCTGAAAATGGAGTGAGACAGAGTTCAATCCTTGCCAGAACATTCAAATAATAACATAAAAAAATGTAAACTACCGGAAGCACCAAAACATCTTTTAGATCACGTGTGAGGGAACGGATCACGTGCCACTCCTGGGCTTCGATACCGACTTCCGCCAGCAGGCGGCAGTAAAACCCCGCCGTCGGAAAGCTAAATTAGAAATAAACTCACCTCAGACTTATTAGGATCATTAAAAACACAAACTCAACTTCTTTTTTTTTCAAAGAGTGCAAGCAGGCAGAAAGCAGACAGCCTCCGTCTCAGGACATCCCCGGTCCCGCGGCTCAGCGCAAAAGCTTTGAGGAGGCATCAAGCATCATACGAGGAATGGCCAGGAACCTCCCACAGCCACCAGCAGGCCTGCCTGAGAACCTCCAAGAGTACCTGCTAACGCTGCAGAAAACTCTGAGCGAAGGTTTGAAGAGGCTGGACCCCCACCTGGAGGATCGGCGGTTAATGGGAACGCTGGATGAATGCTATCACGGTCAGATAGTTAACCTCCTTAATGATCTGCTGGAGAAGCTCACCGACACTCGCAGTCTCTTCTTACTGATGGAGTGGGTCCTACAATCATATCTGAGGTAAATGTTAGCAAAGCTGCACTTTCATGGTCGATGCTGAGTGAATCAGTGAAACTCTATGATAATATCTGGATCATAAACTCATTGAGGTAAAGTTTTTGATCTGGTTTCTGATCCCCAGTCTGGAGACGTTCGGCCAGCTTTACCTTCAAGAAGTTGATGGAAGAAAGATAATTGACGTGCTGCTGCTGACGGAGTGGCTCATGAACGCAAAGAGCAGACTGCTCGAAGCTGTAAAGGTAGGAGCTCAAACGGAGGTTTCAGCCTCTCCGTCCGGATGAAAACCCTCAGTTCTGTTTGAGCAGGAGCCCGCCGGACGGTAAATCAGCCTGTGTCCATGCTTTGTGTCCTCAGAAAGATTACAGAGCTTCCATGGAGAGAATCTTGGAAAACGACAGAGCAGATCTAGCCCACAACAACGAGGAAGCCTGCGTTCAGTTCTACATGGACATTATTCCGGTGTGTGGATGCTTCGGGCTGTTTTTCATGGCGGATCTCTGCCTTCGCAGTAACCAGAGTTGTATCTTTGCTCATCAGTTCACTGACGCCATGATTAAAAGGGCAGAAACGCTCAGCCCCACGCTGGCCGCCGGGGTTCGGCAGGTTTGTTTCCAAGAGCTGCTGAGCTTTCTGCAGAGGTGAGGGACACATTTCAACTCCGGCAACACGTCGTTTTCAGTGCGTTGGTGCTGAGTTTTGCGTTTGTCCTGCAGGTACTTTGATGAACAAACAGAGACGCTTAAGAAAAAAACAAAAATGGACAAAATAGAAATGATTTACTTCCTCAAGACTCTGAAATCCTGCACAGAAATCAAGTGAGTGGCCTGAGAGTTTGTCTGACTGTGCCTAAATTGGCTTCATACTATCCAAGCTGTTCTCCACAAGAATGATGATCAATAACCATCGTTTTCCTCTCAGGCAGCACGTCAGGACCAACCTAACCAAGACCAACGACGCCACAAGACACCTCCTCCTAAATATCATCGACGTGCTTGAAAATATGGAGGCGTTTACTTTGAACTGTGTGAAGAAAATCACGTCAAATACTGCAGAGGTAACCGCCAATAACCGACGGGCGCCCTCGTCCACCGAGACGGACGGAGACAAATGAAAGCCGCCCCCTTCTGTCCCAACAGAGCCACCTCAAGCTGCACTTCACTGCCCAGAACAGCCAATTCCTCCAACTGATCGACAGAGTGAATACCTGTTTCTCAAAGACGACGTGGTGCCAGGATGTAAAGGAGGTAAGTTACGAACATCTGAACTTCCACTAGGAATACGAGGATCCTCTGGCTCCTCGTTAAAGCCCAACTGTGTTGTCTCAGAAAGTCGTGGTGGAGGTCTACAAGATCATCACTCACATCTACATCAAGCAACTAGTCAAAGTCCAGCTGAAAAAACTGACCAAGGTCTGGAATTCCAACGTTGGCGGAACCATCACAGAAGATGCTGACATTCTTCACAGCGCCATCTCAGCGATGGTGAGAGCAACAGTTCTGTTGAAGCGTTAACATCCACCTTCAACAGCCGCTAACCGCCGCGTTCCACCCGACAGGTTCCTGGTGTGGAGCCTTGGAACCTGGTACTGCTGAGAGCCGTAGAGCTGCTGCAGTGTAACCCCGATACGGTGCTTCTGACTACCGCATTCATGTGCGAGGACTGTCTCATACTGAGGTAACTTTCTCCCAGATGAAGGCGTAAAGGCTTCTTGGGTCTAAGATTACAGAATAATCTGCAAACATGTGGGCACTGCTGGTACCTCGAGGACCCAAGCCGCAGCTTGCTAACCTCTCCTGTTTGGTTCCACCACAGGGAGGACGTGGATCTTCAGGTGGCACTGCTGCGATGGAAGGGTCTCTCAGCGAGTGAGGTCAGGCAGGTGATGGAGGCCATTCCTGAGCGACAAACGTCCAGCTCTGCGTTCTGGAGCTGCTGCCTGCCCACCTGCATAAGACCGGCCAACGAATAATGTCAAGAATTGAGCAAAAGAAGTTCCGTGGTTTAGTTCATTCACTGTAAGCATTAATGTTCTCCAGGTACTAAGATAAAGATTTACTAATGGTGTCATTATCATAAATGCTGTCTACTTCTTAATATCACAAAGCAATGTTTTTATTCTTTTTTATTTTTTTTTTGTATTTAATGTTTTATATGCAAATCTTTTGTAAAAAAATGGATGACCTTATCATTTGTGGCATTTTTTAAGTGCATTTTATGACACACACACACTTCCATGTAAATAAAACATACAAACTTTTTGTTGCTGCCTTCTTTACGCTCAAATAATGTATTTCTTAACTCAACTTTTTTTTAGAACACATACCATGGAAATATTAAGAATCTGTTTTGACAAACTAAATCTACGGGCCTCTTTTAACCTTTGACTGTAACAATGACGTTGTCAATAAAGTTTTTGAATCTCTTGATCATTTCCGTTGCATATCATGCTAACAGTTGCTAATCATTGCTTAATGCTGTTTAAACTTTGATGGTATTCAGTGCAGAAAACACCACATCTTAAACATTGTCTGCGTCAACATTTTGCCCTCGTTAAAAAGTGTCTAAAAGTCATCTTATACATAAGAAATTACCTACCTTCTTCACTGTCGTGACGCTAACGGTCGCAATGCCTCGACGCTACCAGCGATGACAAAAGCTGTCCTAAAGCTCTAGCTGTTAATTTTCTCCTCCGGAGAGAGTTGGTCTTAACCTTAATACATTATGCCTACGATAATATCCCCTTTGTTGTTCTTAAAGCTTTAACTGCAATCTTTTCCACTTCTCTGTTAGCGACTGTTGCCTATAGACGAAGACACTCTTAAGAAATCACTATTGCTGTTGTTCTATGAATAAAACCACTAAAATTGAAATACTTTTTCTAAACTATGTTCCTACATATACTGTGATACTTCATGGTGGTTTCAAAGAGGCGTTAAAAAGTCAATCGTACTAATACGTCGTTACCGCGAACAAACCAGTCAGAGCGATTCGACACTCTGTCCGCTAGATGGCAGCAGCGCCGCGACCGGCCATAAAACGGTCCGACGATCAAGTCAAACCGAACAGTAACGTTCGCACAAAATGACAAAGTTCAGTCAAAACTACCAAAAATAGCTTTGGGAACCGATCTACTAGTTGTTTCCAAATGTTGTTTTCTCTTTTACGGTGAAGAGGAGGGTTCTGGATAACTGACGACATTCGCCAACGCCTGCACAACGCCTGCACACACACACACACACACACACACACACACACACACACACACACACACACACACACGCACACACGCACAAAGTTGCTAGCTCTGATCGCTGACTTTTTGTAAATCTATTTTTTGTGATTTTGTTAACACAAGAAAACCAAGAAATTATTTTTCAGATTAAAATTGTTTTTTGTTTGTTTGTTTGTTTTTTTTAATATTTATAACGAAACAAAACATTGATGTATCAAAAAATAAAAAATCATTATTAAACTCTAAATGTGACCCGTATCCTTTTTTGGTACCTTTATTTCATTTAAATACAAAAATAAATGGACAATGACTATAAAACATTTACCGTAAAAACCGGACTATAGAGCGCACCTGATTATAAGCCGCACCCACTACATTTTTAGAGGAAAACCGATTTTGTACATACACAAGCCGCACCTGTATATAAGCCGCATGTGCCCACATTAAAACATGTAAACATATTTACAAAGAAAGACGGCACACAGAGAGAGTTTTCAAAGTTTTAAGAAAATACCTTAGCTTTTCTTTCCAAA
>CAAE01014728.1:303160-332164 GCA_000180735.1 Tetraodon nigroviridis
CTAAATGCTATAGATATTCATCTAGAGAACGCCACTCACCTCCATCTATGAGCTTTCTGCTCTCATCTGTAACATCACACAACAAACAACATCGTCAGAAATATTTACATTGCACCTCGTCTTTTCCTGAGCGCGTCAGACACAACCGTGGTCACGGTGTTCCTGAAACCACGTGACCTCCATCTTATTTGACCAGAACCAGGGAGAAGAAGGGAAGCGTGTGGTCGGAGGAGCTTTCGTTCAAAGTCTCCATCAGGTCTTTGACCTTCCTCCGGTCGGCTCTGGAGAGGTTGGTCTTCAGCTTCAGCAGAGCTGACACGTGCCGCACGCTGAGAGAGGAAGAAAAAACGTTTTTGCGTTTCATGACTCGGGATGAAAAAGTCACGGTCCCGAACACCTCGCCTGTGATTCAGAATAAAGCTACCATCAAATTGCTAGCTTACTGTTAGCAGCTATATTTGTACAGGAAATGGTTTTTTTCCTGTAAATGTCTGGCTTTTCCTGGTGTGCTTGCGTCAGAATCGTGAGGAGGTTACACATTAACAGCCTGGTGTTGTCTCATAATCTCATCCTCTACATCTCATCCTCTACATTTCCTCAGCTTCCAACAGACTGTTTGTTGGCTGTTGTGATAAACCACCTCTTTTTTTGTCTCTCATGCTCCAGAGTCCAGAAGGAGACACATCATTCATTTCAAACACACTCTAAATATTTGTTTTAGAAGGTAAACAAGAGCGAAGCATGGCCGGAATGAGCGTTACCTCAGGTCAGGAAACGTCGTTCCCAGCGCGGCCACTTGCATCTGTATGGCCGGGAGATCTTGGAGTTTCAGCACTTCTGCGATACCGGGCAGGACTTCCTGTAACCAGTCCTCCTTTGAGCCCTGCCAAGACCAGCAGCTCGTTACTGGAATCTGTGCGTACACCCGGTTTTCCACCCCCTAAAGGTTTTTGTTTGCCGTTGGCTCGTTCCGGCCTCTCACCAGCGTGATGAAGAAAGCGTGAAGGTTCTTTGCGTCTTCCATCAGCGTCTCGCAGGCCTTCAGCTGCAGGGATTTGTCCTTCAGTTTCAGCTCTCCCTTCAGGAGCCTCTTCACATATTCCACTGTCACTTCCAGGTGCATCTGACCAATCAGGTTCTGAAATTAACCCATAAAAAGGTTTACAATGGATTCACCCTCTTTATTCAGACTGAAAAATGAAAAAGGACTGCGGTTTTAGCGGCTTTTAGCGGAAGCTTTTAGGCTCACCTGGTGACTGGTTGGGGTGGAACCCTGAAGAACCGGAATCTCCTGCTGGAGGCTCATCAGCAGCTTCTCAAACACCTGGTTGTTCAGCCATTCGGTGGTTCCTATCTTGCGATATTGTGGCTGCGTAAAGTCCAGAGAGGATTCATTAAAAGGTCGTGCACGTTGGACGCCTGTTGGCGGACATCTCTGGCCCTTGTGTTGCTTACCTTGAGGGCCTCGTGCACAGGCTTCAACAGGTATTCATGGGCGGATCGCCTCATGTCAGCCAGAATATGTGAGCATTCGTCCAGCACGTCCTCCATGAAGAGCTCGCTCTGGTTCTGGAGGACCTCGCTGAGGACGACACAGAGGAGTCAGGTGATCTGACGGCTTCCAGAGATACGTTTCCTCATGAAGAAGAATACCTGAACTGTTCCAGACAGGAGAGCTTTGCCTTGACAAAGGACCTGCTGTTCAGCTTGTTCTGCTTGATGATCTCATTCTGGAAGTTCTTGAAGCTGCGAGGGAGGGAGGAGCGTGAAAGAAAGCACCATCTGGTTCGTCCCTCGCTGTCGGGAATAAAATGCGGTTACCTGCACATCAGGTCTTTCACTTCGGCCGTTATGCTCTGGGCCTTGCCTCGGTCTCCTACCAGCTTTTGGGTGGTGGTCACCATGCCGTAGATGCACTGGAGAGGGAAAGCAGAGATCAGCCTCTCCCATCATGAATCTTCTCAGACGCAACGCCACTCGGCCAAACACCACCCCAACTGCCGTTCCTCGTAACACCGTCTTTACCTGGATGATGTCGTAAGCCACCGGACTGATGAAGCAGCCGTCTTCGCTCGTCGGCTCCTCCCCTTTGCTCCACTTCTCCTTGGCTTCTTCCAGGATGCGGTGGATGAACGAGGCCAGCACCTCCTGTCAACACGTTTCAAATAAGCACGTTTGAAATGTGCAGACGGGCCTAAAACCCCAACAGAGGGTCTAGAGGGGCTACCTGTTGTTTGCTCAGGTATTGCTTCTCCAGGGGTCCCAGCGCCTCCTCCGACAGCAGCTTCCCCATCTCGCCGATGCTGATGTGAGGAGCCAGTTCAGGTATCTGAAGGATTCTGACACACAGATGCAGAATGGGTCAACGTGCTGAAGGTTCTGCCCCCAAAACGTCCCGGATGAAGATGCGACACCAATGAAATCTGGACGCTGGATGTTGGGACTTCTATCTAGGTTTGCTCCATCGTCAACACCTTCTTGACCTACCCGGGGTAATAAACGTTGACCCACTGCAGCACCACGGTGCAGTCTTTGTTATCCAGGCCAAAGTCGGAGATCTTGGTTATCCTGCTGCTGAAGGTCTGGTGGAACAGTCTGGCGTAGACGTTGCAGATGTCCATTTCCGGAGGGTAGCAGTCCTTCAGCGCGCTCACCACCAGCAGCAGGTCCTCCTTCAGCTGCCTGGCCATGCTGGTGATGTCCTGCTGGAAGGAGGACTGCTTGACCGGGCTGATGGCGGGCACCGTCGGGTTGTCCATGCGCCGCTCCACTAAGCGGCGAAGCGTCTCGTCGTGCAGGCTCCTCCACTCGTGGAGCCTCCAGGCCGGGGGCACGTCAGCCCTCTGCTTCCACCTCCGGTCCTGCTCAGCCTCCAGGTTGATGGCCTTCACGGCAGACATCAGAGCCTCCACTCTGAGCTCTTCTGGACTCAGAGAGAGCTCCAGAGCGTTGCGTATGGCACCTTCCAGCTCTCTGTAGTCTTCCTCCAGCTTGGCTATGTCTTCCTCCTCAACTTTGAGGTGAGGATCTACTTTTTTGTCCCCAAACATCTGTTCTTCTTTTTCTATCAGCAGCTGGCTGCACTCAAAGAACTTCTGGGCCTCAAGTCTTTGCTTGAATGAAAGAATTTCTGACAAAGAAGGAAAAATATGGTCCAGATCAAACATTCTGTGTAGCTAAAACAAACACAGACTCCCGTCAAACTAACGTGTGACACTTTTCGTCTGACATAGCCACGTGTTTTTGGTTAAAAACTGAGGTTTGTGACGGTTATTGATATCTGGGATGGAAGCTGTTCCCCACCTTCTCGAGGTTCCTCTTTCTTGGACGAGCGGCGTCCGTCGGTGGTGGTGGTGGTGTTGCTGCTGCTGCTGGGGGATCTGTGCCTACTCCACGGCATCCTCAGCCATTTCCCATTAAGCCCCATCCTTTTGGCAAAGAAAGTAACCGTTTTTCAATTCCCTCCAGCGTTCCCATCCCTCCCTCCTCAATCCAACTTAAAGAGTAGTTGGAAATACGAGCTGAGCTCGGACCTACCTGACGTCGCAGCAGGGATCAGTGATAAAACCTGTCTGTGGTGTTTCTGTCCTCCAGAAGCTCTGCTGTAGCTGCGCTGCTGGGCTGCAGCCGCTTTTTATGCAGGAGGCTCCTCCTGCAGGGGGGAGGGAGGGGCAGCGGTCCCCCAAAGCCTGGAAAGTCCAGCAGACACACACACACACACACACACACACACACACACACACACACACACACACACACACACACACACACACACACACACACACATACACGCAAACACGAGCAGTTCTAAGGAAGCAAAATTAATCGAGTGAACCATCTGACAGTCACATTTTATTTTTTCATTTTTCATTTTTTCCTTCCAGATTCTGAATCAGTATTTAAGCGTTTTTAACATTTATGAACATTTAACATTTACTGACTGATTCTTTGTGCTGTTTTTCCTCGGAAGCAGCCTTCTTGCACCATTTAAACTGGCCAACCAAAACAATGAAGCGTGGCGAGAATCTCAAAGGTTAAATGGAAAATAAAATAATTAAACCAGGTGAAATCACGAGGTTCAACAATCCTGTCAATCTGGCAGACATTAGACATGTCTGCCAGGTTGAGTGTTTGTTTTCCGTCCCTGAAGATGTTTCTGATGAAGGGGTTTTCCTCCCGGATGCATGTTGGTGCATCTGCTGCATCAAATTCAAAGAAGTGAAAGTATATTACCAACAGCTGCAAAAAATAAAAAATAAATAAATGCAGAAGTGATGTCAAACAAGTAAACTTTCCTTTAAACAAGGAGCCCATTATCTGCTTGCCTTCGCTGTGAAGGAAGTTTGCAGCTCCCAAAGGCCAAAACCATCGGCACAGCTCTGTCCTCCTGCCAGGTCGAGGTCATGCCCGACACACATGACTGAGGACCACTTCCTGGTTCGATCTGTGTCTCTGTTCCTCAGAAACCATTTTAATTATCATGTTTTTGTCTGAAGACATTAAAATTCCCGTATGCCAGGATGGAGCAGCCCTTTCAGCAGTTAGGATTTCCTTCCTGGGAAGGTTCCACTTCAGACTGAAATTATCAGCCTGGGCAAAAACAGACGGCAGCCCATTATCATCATCGCCGGACGGCGAGCCAAGGTTATAAATAACACCTTTATCTGGGTTAGGGTTAGGCAACGGGGATGGACGATAAGGCGTCGGGGTGACATCTGTGAGCGGCTGAAATCCGGTTTGGCTTCAGGCGCGAAGAGAGACTGATTCTCAAACTGGAAACCACCAACGGGGGCGATGGAGAGGCCAGTTTGTGAAGAAGTCTCATTGTTATGAGTTCAAGCTGCCTGTGGTGTGAGTTCACGGGGTCAGAGGTCATCAGTGAGCTGTCAAATGACAGGAGACATGAGAACATTTAAACTCAATCAGAAATAGGATGCTTGAAAGGAAGCCGGTCGGGGGAAAACACTGATTAGAGAGTCGTTCAGCTCGTTTGTTTGGATCCTCCCGTCTGTGGGTGTCGGACAGAGATTTGGTGGATGGCAGCAAACGTCCAAACACACCAGAGGCCGCTGAGAAGCAGCGTCGCGGCCAACATCACACACTGAAAGTGAAAACTCCTCTGTTGGTTTTTCAAATTAAAACACGCCTGCAAACTGATGTTTTATTTTTACTAAAAAGGATTTTATTCTATTTTTTGTTGCACGTGAACTGTAGCTGTTCCTCAGATGTGATGTCTCAATGGTTTCTTTTCCAGGAAATAGTGATGAACATCTGTTCCCTGTCAGAGAACCTTCAACGTTTGCTTCTACACGAATCTATCACAAGCCTTCACCACCTGCTCCACAAATTAGAACAAAAAAAACACAAGAAACGAACTCAGAGCAAAGGTTTGCTGACATCGGCATGCCAGTGTGTGTGTGTGTGTGTGGGTATGCACGTGGTTACACTACCTAAAATAGAGGAAGCAGTTTCACGTGACATTGGTCACCCACATGTTTTTGATGTTACACATGTTTTTGAGATGATAAAGAAAAGGTCAGTGTGAAAAGCAGGTTTTAGCTGTAAGTACAGGAATGGACGGAGCGTGAGGAGGGCAGGGAGGACAATATCCATGCTGATTCATGGAATTTCCAGATCAAACTCAGATCTCAGGGCAGAGGTGATTTCCAGAATTTCTGTGTTTGTTCCTGCTGTTGTTGCTTATCGGCTGGGAATGAAGCCCGACCCTGGTGCTGGTCCGTGTCTGGTGGGCGTAAATGGAACCGTTCCCTCCTCATTCTTCTCCTCCGTCAGGTTAGCTTAGCTGTGGGGCAGCAGGCTGAAGCAGGTGGGCAGCTGGGACAGGCAGTCGGTGTTCACCGTGGCCGGGATGTCGGAGAATAAAACCCGGCTCTTGTCGCCGCTGCCGCCCAGCGTCTTCTTCACCTCCGCGAAGCTGCGCAGGATCAGCCGGTGCTCGCGGCCTCGCTGCAGGCCTCGGAAAGACAGGACAGCCAGCAGGTGCTTGCGGCTGCAGGCGGAGGAGAAACAGGCGTTAACGTCGGACCAATCGGCAGCAGTCGGTCCAGGAACACCTTTTCTTCTTCCTTACGTCGGTTTAAAAAGGGAACCTGGAGGTTCTATGATTTCAAGTAAAAAAGAGAATGAGGATGTGAGGTATTTCTTCACTTTGGACTTTTTCTTCTTGGTTTGGTTTCAAACCCTGCAGATTTCTGCCAGCTTCCACCTTTGTGTCACAAATGCTCCATAAATTCCCGGACTTTGACCTTTTCACTCCGGCGCTGCAGCTAAGCGGATGCTAACCCCGTTAGCCAGAAGGCTCCCTGGTGGCTCCTAGAGGAGGATCCTCCTGGAACATCTGACCTCCGTCCTGCCGACTCCAGACTTTTTCAGGCAGCAAAGGTCAGATTTTGACTGGTTTAGCTGCTTTTTTGGGGGGGTTTTGGTGGTGGTGTTTTTCATCATCACTCTTTTCATCATCGTGAACTACAGTACCGCTTTCTGCCTTCCTGTGGGTGGGACAGAGGTCAAAAATAACCTCCCTTGGCCGTTTTCATTCCCTGATAACTCTTATCTCCAGTAGAAAGGATAAAATCCTCTCTTCCTCTAAATCAACGTCTCTCGGGACATCTACCCCTCCAGTTATCTTTTCAAAGGCTGGAAAAGGCCCACCTGAAGTCTGGGTAGTGCTCCACGACGGGCTGCAGGTGATTCTTAATGTCGCGCTCGTTTTTCAGGCCGACGAGGTGGCTCAGGTCTTCTCCCACGTGATGGAGCCACTCGTGGGTGGACGTCTGCAGCCAGGACAAAGGCAGAGACTTGGACCTCAACAAACATCCCAAACATATAAAGTTCAGCCTGGGACTTCCTGGAGGTGGAAATCCCAACTTAACCTTTGCTGAACTCGAGGTTCCAGCGTCGTTTACGTGAGCTTCCCCTTCCCCCATCCTGATAAAACGCTTTCATTTTTTACAGCCCTGCTGTGATTATTGCCTCTTTCAGAGCCCCAAAGTGTCTGAGGAGACTCAGCCAGGTTTTTTCAGGCCTTTTACCATGTCCTTGAACACATCTCCCAGTTTTTCCGACTGGCGCCTGATCTTCTCTGCCGCCTTCTCGTGTTTCCGGTTCTTGCACGAGTAGTTGCCCTTCATGAGCTGCCCGACGTACTCCCTCACCACGTGATAGTGGAGTCGAGTTGCCAACTCCTGTCGCCGGGAAACACACAGAAAAACACCAGTACGGCTGAAAAGGGGAAACGATGGTGGGCTCGCCACACGTTCGGGCGCCGCCAGCCGGTCCTGTCTGACACCTCCACTTCCACCTATTCATCTGTCTAATGAGTCCAGCCGACGTCCGGCTGGAAACAATGGTGCCCCGAAAGATTCCCTGGAAACTCCAAAGGGAAGAAAGCAGGATTTCCTTTCAAACGAAGAGACATCAATTTCTTATTAATGAGCTCTAACTGGGCCGATGCCAGTAAAACCATTACCAGCAGCCTTCTGCTGGGAACAGCTGGCTCATCATGGAAAAGTCCTTCCTGAAAAATTAAAGGCTGCCAGAAACCGGCTTCCCCACCCCTCCTCTTCCTCACCTGGGCTGGTGCGGGTCTCATCAGGGAGCACTGCTGAGCCAGACTTTCAGTCCGACTGTGAAGCTGCTGAAAGTCTTCATCACTGGTCATCCACTTCCTCGTCATCATCCTCCTCAGATACGGCTGGAAAACATGGCCGAGACTCCAGGAATCAGGAGGACAAATAAGATACACAAAACACAGCTGAAATCCAAACCTGGACATCCAGCTTGAACTGGTCCTCCAGGTCCCTCAGGAGCTCCCCGATCAGCCACTCGGCCTCGTTTTTGAAGGCGTCCACCTGGTCGGGACAGGCGTCCCTGTAGCTGTCCATGTGCTGCCTGCAAGAGTCCGACCAAAAAAGGTTTTCATTGGGAGGAAAAAAACAAGTTTCAGACAGAACGTGGCGCTGCAACGCTAACGTGACGAAGAAGCACGCTGGCCTGGACTGATCTTTGACCTCTGAGCCCAGCAGCGCACACACACACCTACACACACACACACACACGTGCTAATCTTGCTAAACACCATTTCTTTATCGGGCTGCTCCTTCAGGTTGGGGTCTTTCCAAAAATGTTTACGCAACTTGGAGCAGATGAGGTGGGTTCAGACCAGGAAGGGCTGCAAGGCTGCAACGCTGCAACACACAGCCGCTGCAGGCAAGCGCAGACAGGCTGCCACCGCAAGCCGCAGATGGATGGCTGCTTTTGTTGTAACAGACAGATGCAGCTGGGGGGGCGGAGTCCCGAGCGCTGTTTCTGAAATGGTGGCAATTCTGTGAAACCACGTGATCTGGCCCCCTCCGACCTTCCAAAGGCCCGACCTCGTTTCTACTGGGAAACAGGCGAGCGAAGCCCCGAGAATTCAGCTCTGCAGAATGCAGCTGAGTCATTCCAGCGGGGGAGGGGTGGCGGGGAGCCAGGCGTTGGAGATGCAGCAACGGGAAAAGCATCCAGCCAAAAACGCTGCTCCCAAGTTAGCTGCACCACCACCCTGAAATCTACCCGCCAGAGGAAAGGCCTGAAAAACTGGCTGCTGCTTGCACTGAGCGCTTCAACCATTTAACCACATGTGACTTCCTGCTTCGTGCGGCAGGCGTGGCTACGCGGCCGTGCTGCCTCCTGGGGGATCTCAAGAAGCCACCTGACTTACTGTAAAGCAGCGAAGCTGTTGATGTAGGTGACGTGATAGTCGCTCCACAGCCGCTGCGGCCGCAGGCCGCCGCAGCATCGCCGCAGCTCGGCCTGGAAGCTGAGGGGAGAGAAGATCCGTCAGACACCAGAGAATTAGGATGAACGCAGGAAGCTCAGGAGGCTCATCCATCATGGTTTGAACCTCCTCCCCTCCATCCAGTCGTTTCCTCATGGTTCTGTCAAAAAAACTCTGCTGTTACTCAAAGGGAAAATCCTGCAAGAGTCTGCAGGTTTGGCAACAGGCAGGGTCCTCTTTTGATGCTTCCGATTGCTTCCTGTTAGCGCCGCGCCGGCACGTGGCACCGAGTTATGTACACAGTAAATGTGGAAGTGGGAGAGGCTTTGCTTTGGGGGTTTTTTTTTTTCAAGAGCAGAAAAATCTAAATACTGAATATGTGATTGAACATCAACAATAATCAGTCAGGGTCAGGGGTTCCGGGGTCCGGGGTTCTGGATTACCTCCTGGGAAACCGCTTCAGCTCGTCCATACAGGACCGGATGACTTTCTCTTTCAGCTGCGCATCAATCTGTCCTGAAACCTGGATTTTTCCTTCCACCGTCTGCAGACAGAACAGAGGGTCGGAACCAGAACCTCTGCTGCCGCCGCCTGGTCACACTGCGGCGTCGCAAGCAGAGTTTCCCCAACATTCGGGTCAAATCTCCAAATGACTCTTAAAACGTCAAAACCGACAGGGACGACGGAGAGCAGGAGGACTAATGCGTGTTCCTACAACCGCGACCCAGATACAGGCACCCAGGACAGAAGCGGCGCTACCGTCCAGATGTCCATGTGAATGTGGGAGCAGAGGAGGCCGTCCTCCTCCTCCGGAGTCCTGCGCTCCCTCCACAGGTCTTCATCCTGGAGATTCAGGATTCTGTCCAGCGAAGATCTCGTCTCCTCCTGCAGTCACACGCCCACCGGCTGACTGAGAGTGCTTTTACGGGCTGTGCAGAAGCATGGGAGGAGGAGGAGGAGCGCCTGACCTTCACCCTGCAGCAGTACTTGTCCTTCAGCCGCTCCAGCAGGCCGTCCTCCAGCCGCAGCTCCCGGCTCTCCTCGCTCATGTGGGGCTGCAGCGACGCGCTGGCCAGGACCCTCTCGCTGAGGAGGCCAAACGCAGCAGTTAGACACACGTTCACTCAGAGAATCCCAAAGACGAGTTGCTTCCTGTCAGAGAGAAGAAGAAGAAGCAGCAGCAGCGGCAGCAGCTTCCCGCCGGCTGATGCGGGTCGGTTCCACACGGGCTAATGTTGACGTGTTCTGGCAGAAACGCGGCCTGATTTCACTCGGGCCTCCAGAGTTTTGGGCCTCTTTTCCATCAGAAAGGGTTATTTCTGGACTGCTTTTTGCGTCGGCGTGTCCTGATTGGCTGAGAGCGTCAGCGGCCGACCGTTGCCCGCTCCCCATCTGGCACACAGAGGAAATGTGGCGTTTATGGCCACTTCCTGTTGACACTGCACCCGGCAGGTGGCCGAGGTTTCATCTAACCGGCGGGGAGAAGTGTGGCCAACGGACCAAAGCTTTCGGGTCAGTAAATGCGCCGCCCGTCTCCTGAGGCGTTCACTGACCTCTTGTACTCGTTGACGGTCCAGTTCAGCAGGGCGAACAGGTCCTTGAGCTCCGTCGTCTGCGCTTCCAGCTCCTTCAGGTGCTGGCCGACGGCGCTGTGGTAGCTGCTGACGTAGGTGCTGAACACCCTCGAAGCTGGGCGGGTAGCACCTGCGCAGCCGCGTCCTCACGCCCTCCAGGTCCTCCACCATGGCCTGGCCCAGCCGGGCCAGGTGCACCGCCAGCCAGGAGACGTTCTGCTCCTTCTGCTCCAGCAGAACGCTCCCCACCGTCACCTGCACGCCCTCACCCACTGCCTGCCTCCAGGACTCCATCCAGCTGCCCGGGAGCCCGCCTGGCTCCTCCGCCCGGCGCTCCTCCTCCTGGATGACGCGGGCCACCTGGAGGAGAAGGTCTCTGCTGACGGAGCGCTGGGAGTTGGAGTCCCGCACCACGGCCTCGGCCTTCTTGCGCAGGTCTCCGTAGAGGAGGCTCAGGTCTTTCTCCTTCTTGGCCAGCTCCATCAGAGCGTCCTCCGCACAGCGACTCCGCTCCTGCTGGAACTCCTGCCGCAGGGCCAGGAGGTGGAGGTGGGCCTCCGCCAGCTCCTCCATCTCAATCAGCTTACTGATCTGCATCACTGGGAGAAACAGCCGAGGTCAGAGGATCCCGCATCCACCTGCTCCAAAACCCAGGAGAACCAGGAAGTTGCTTCGGAACGTCTCAATGGAGGACTCAAAGGAAAAACGACGTTCCCGAGTCATCAAAAGGTCAAATATTAAACCCGGAGGAGGGTTGTTTTGGAATTCCCGTTTCCATGGAAACCTTTTTGCAACAGGGGGGTTTTCCTGTTTGACCACATGAAAAAACCATCAGGTTACAGTCAGAGCAGATGGTTGGGGGGGGGGATTGGGGGGATTGGGGGGGGGTTCCTGGTGCTGCTGGGAACTTCCCGGTTCAGTGGGAAGCTCTTCTGATGTTTGCAAACACCCGACTGGTCGGAATCTCCAGACTGCTATTTTTACCTGACAGCGGCACGTCTGGTATGGCTGGGAGAACATACTCCTCCTCCACCTCCTCCTCCTGCTGCTGCTGCTCCTCCTCTTTTCTCTCCTCAGCCTTCACCTCCGCTGATCCTTCAAACACGGGCACCAGCGTTTCCCGCTTGGAGTTCTTCTTCTTTAGTCTCAGACTGCGACGACCAGAAGCCACTTTTTTCATGAGCGAGTTTTCGCCCAGGCCCAGGTTGGAAGAGGAGAAGGAGAAAATCCCTTACTCTCCTTTATTTCCTTCAAATCAATCTGTTTAGCGGCCCGGACACCTCCTTCATCCAGTCCTCTCTTCCTCCCTCTCAACAGAACGTACTCTTCCTCTGGTTTACTCTTCTTACCGGTCCTTGAATGCGTCAGGCCTTTACTCGTCTTCGGAGTCACCTCGCCGTCATCCTCCTCTTCTTTAGAGAACAGTCCTCCGACGTTCTTCACTGGAGAGCCCAAACTCAGACCTGCGCGGTTAAAGAGCATAAAACCAAAAACCATTTGGGTCTGAAAGTTCTGGGTTCTTCATCAGCGGCCGAGGGGCTGAAAGAAACCACGGACAGGAACTATGAAGAGAAACTCCAGCGAACGAGTGGGAGGAAGGTTCAGCCGTTCGCTCCTCAGCCCACAAGAACGTTTCACCAGATTAATAACGGGGGCACGTTGGACCTGGAACTCTTCAGAAATGTCTGAAGTCTGAAGGTTCTCCAACCAACAGCTGAGTGTGAATAAGAGCAGGAACCTTCCTGAAGGTTCTCCAACCAACAGCTGAGTGTGAATAAGAGCAGGAACCTTCCTGAAGGTTCTCCAACCAGAAAAGGTTCACCTGTAGCTCCGCCTGACAGCACCCGTCGCAAACGGCCTCGGCGATACTCACTGGGCGATGGCGGCGTCTCTGGCCCGCTCTCAAGCGCTTTGGGCGTGACCTTTGACCCCTTGCTCCCCGGCGCCAGCGGGATCTTCTCGGCCACCCGGCGGAAGCTGCGCCTGAGCGAGGAGCGGACCGAGGCCACGACCTTCCTGTCGCTCCTGAGGGACGACCCGCCCTCGTCCGAGCTGCCGTCCACCGTCTGTGACATCTGGTCGCGGGAAAGGCGCCGTGGAGGTGTGTGTGTGCCCTCGACCCAGCTGGAAGGTGTGTGTGACACAGCGGGGAGGAGTGATTTTGGTGTGTGTGTTTACTGACAACACTGCAGCTCGTCATCAACACGGCACATGAAGGAGAAACAGAGGTTAGACCCAGCGTTCACACACACACACACACACACACACACACACACACACACACACTCTCTCTCTCTCTCTCGGGTGTGGAAAAGAGCCTAGAATGAACTGGAAACAATCTGGAACCGACTTTACCAACAGCAAAACTGATGAAAACGGTTTGTTTTTCTCATAAACGTGTGAGAACTGATAGTAAAAGGGAGCAACGGCTTACCTGCTCAGGTGTTCAGTCCACAGTTCTCCTCCAGCTATGACACTTTTACTTTCTGTTTCCCAAAGTTAAACAACCAGTTTTTGGTCTGCGCAGGAAGTAGGATAATCTCTGGCTGGAATCTTGGCTCTGAAAACTTTGACCTCGGGACAAGGACGAGACAAAGAGCAGCGGCGTGAACCTGTGAAAAGAGCAGGTAATGATTAAAACGGAAGGTGTGTCGCTCCCTCACTCGCTCACCAACAACCGCAGCTCCTCTTAATCGCACCGATCAGCCCCAGATCCTCGTCCTCCCTCCTGATCTGCAAACACTTGCAGGTAGGCTGTTTTTCCTGCCTGGAATGTGGCGTAAAGGCTGGCAGGGGTGGCGCTCCACAAGGTCACCGCTGGAACCTCATACGGGGCAATTATGGTCGCGATGAAAGAAGTTTAAGTCTTAAAAGCTGTGCTTTCCTTCCTGCTACTGCTAGCTTAGTGTGTGTTGTTGTGCTCTTTGTGCTCTGAGTGTGTCCCGTTTGTTCTGTTGACGCTGGCTGAAGGATAAAGGAGAAGGATCGCTGCGACAGACCGCTGAGGGTTTGTCACGGTTCTTTGCTTTGTGTTGTGTTTTCTGGGTTGGCAGTCGCCTTGCATGAGTGACAGCAGACATTCCTACTTTCATTTCTTCAGGCAGGTTTGGCGACCTGCTTCAGGTGTGTTTCCAGAATCCCAAGGCTTTAAAAGAAAGCAGTACTTGGCATGAGCCAGGGTTCCAACAAAACACTCCAGCACTGATTACACGCACGCCGGCGCGTCACACACGGACTAATTACGCCCTAAGGCGGGACGTCCAAACTGTTCCACAAGGGCCCCTGTGGCTGCAGGGTTTTGCTCCAACCAAGCAAAGGCACACCAGGCTGAACTCAGTTAATCACCTGACCTGAGTCTTCGGGCAGCTGATTGGTCAAACTGTGAGCACCTGACTGGTTGGAACAAAAACCTGCAGCCACGCGGCCCTTGGGGAACAGTTTGGAGGCCCCTGACCTGAGGGCCGCTCGGGGTGCAGTTCCACTTAGGTCCGCTAGATGGCATAGTTGGACATGATGAGCACAAGTACGTGCGTGTGTAACATTCGTGCGTGAGAATAGTGTAGGTATACGAAAAAAAAAACATTAAATATTTATAACATTATATAACATTATATAATAGGTAAATATCTGTTTGATATCATTTTTATTTGGTATCAACTCAATATATGTTGAAACTCATGTGGTAGAATTTCAGGTTGAAGCTAATGTGAGAGGCAGGCAGAGAGCAGGGTTCTCTTCTGGGCTGCTGAGAACAGCCGCAGCTGAGGTTATGAGCTGAGCAGGTGAGGAGGGTTTGTCTTTCATCAGCGCTCTCAGACTTCGGCTCTCTCCTCTCCGATGGCAGAAAGGTCGTCTGGGTTTGGCGACGGTCTGATTAGACTCTTAACCCAGCAGCAGCAGCAGCCGCGTCGCCAATCAATGGCGGCTGTACGTCGGATTAATGCTGCATAATGGAAGTGTGAAGGAGAGAGATGCACAAGTGCTGGAGCACCTCATTCTCTCCTCCTCAAGCTACTTCTCCTTTACATGGCCGCAGTCTTCTCTCTGTCACGGCAGTCAGCCGTGGTTTTGACATTCTCACACTCACAGATCCAGTTTCTGACTGATCTCCTCTGTGGGTTGTTTCTCCGGAAGCCATTTACGCTGCCATCACACCTCCAGCTTTGGTCCTGCAGCGAGGCGAGCTGGCAGGGAGGTTTTTAAAGCGCTCCATCCAGCAGCACCATCAAGCTGCTCTGCTGTTTCCAGCAGCAGTCGGACGTTCACCTGATGCCTCTGTGTCTGTTCGGGCTCCTCCGTGTGGCCGCAAGGCTCCGGTCTTTCTCCACATCGTGTTTCCAGGTCCAGCTGTGGAAATTCTGCGTGTCGATCAGCCTCCGTCCATGCTGCCGTTCGTCTGGGACCAGTTTAGACTTTGAGGTGGGAGCTTAATTAGAGGCTTGCTAACTTTTTCAACACCCAGTTTTGGCCTTTTTTTTTTTTTGCCATTTTTGGAGTGAAAAAAAGCTGTTCAGGAAATCAGGAAGCTCAAAGTTCCCTTTTTGGGCTGCAAACAGGGAACGACATCATCCAGCCTGATAGAGAGATGCAGAAAACCTAAAAAGAAATATAAACTTCCCCCTTCGCCTTCCATGCGCGGTGCGCTGATGTCGGCGTGACTGACGGGCTTTTTCCTCCTTCTCAGGATGTGATTATTAAAATCCACAGTGGAGAGATCCTCCACCCCAGAATACAGGAACCGGTCCTGCCTGTGAGCCCCCCAGGTGAGCCGCGTCTGTTGGTCCTGGTGGCCGTCAGTCTGTCGGCCTCCTGCCGAGCTTGTTTTTCATTCCACTAACCTAACGGCTCTGGGCGTTTCTCAAACCGCGCGGAGACACGATGGTGACGGCTGCAGTGACGTTTGTCCGTCAAACAGAAATTCCCCAGTGGACATTGAAAAAACCGGTAGCGTTAGCTGGTTTAGCTAGCTGCAGCTACCCCCGACCTCTTGACCTCTTGTGACGATGATAAACATGTCGCAGGTGGGTTTTTTCTTTTTTTCAGGATGACGAGCCCGACTGGGATGCTTGACATTAAACCATTTTTAAATAAAAGAGCAAAATAAAATCCTCAGGAGGCAGAAAGGAGAAGTCAACAGGCTGTCTTCCCCTCCTCTGTCAGGTTTGATCACTCCTCCTGTTTCCAGTGTTCTCTGCTCAGAAACTCGAGGCTGGAGAAGAATAACAAGTGAGTTCAGGTTTTTGACTTTTTTTTAGTGTTCATGCAGTAAAAAAATGTGCTTTGGAATAAAAAAAACAGAAATGTATGAATATGAGCTCAGAGAAAAGGAAGAGTCAGACTGGAGCTGGATTTATTTTTGACAGGCAGAAAACCTTATTTCAACTCATCCAGGACGTCTCAGGTAAAATCTGCAGGATTCTCAGCTGGAATCCACCTCTGGCCTCCTTCTCCACAACAGGTGGAATCAACAGGGGATTTGGGGGCTCTTTTCCCTCCGGCGCCCACCCACGGGCGTGCGCGTGGCGAGGCTGAGCCCGCCTCAGCCTGGGCTGCGCTTATTCAATCAAAGTCGCGTTTTGACATCACAGGTCCGCGTTCAAAGACCCACTTCCTGGTCAGGGTTCAACCGCCTCGCCGCCGCACGGTGCACACATCAAACACACCTCCACTCTCAGATGTATTTTTAGTATTTTTATCCCTTCAATCCCCATCAAACACACACACACACACACACACACACACAAACACGCGCGCGCTTTTAGAGGATTTTTGCATGACCATTCCTTTATTCCCCTGATGAAGGCTAATTGAGACAGATGCAAATGAGCGGAGGAGCTGTCAGACGGATGGAGGGTAACAGAGGGGTGGAGGGGTGCAAAAATAAGAGCTCCGGAAATAACCGCAAACCCCCCGTGGCTCCTGAGGACCGGGTCTTCCAGCTGTGAGACGAGCTGTCATCCTTGTTGATGCGAACGCGTCTGTGACGGCGCAGAAGAAACGTCCACGTTTGTTTACTTAAAACTGCCAGTGTTAAAATATATCTACAACAAAACTCTGGAACAGAAATACTTGTGTGTGTAGAAGCTCTGTTTAGTTTTCTGGCAACAATCTTTCAAGAGGTCTCTTTTTGCCACCCCCATTTTGGCCGCTAGGGGCGCCACATCCTGCACAGCCTCCATCAATCAAGGAGAATGCAAATAAGGCAAATAATAACACATGTTTGATTATCAGGAGTTTTTACTGGTGCAGGAGCGGGATAATCCCTGAATCAGACGAGGTCGACCGTATCTGAGGGGCTCCTCAGATCGTGTTTCAAACATCTCATTTCAGTGGAAAGATCGCACACGCGCCGCTCTGTGATGTAGACATCAAAAGTCGGGTGTTTTTGAGAGCTGCACCTGCATAAAAGAGAAATAAAGAAGCCAGACAGCACGTGATGCGCACGCAAAATTCAGCAGACGCGTCTTTCATTCAGCAGCCAACTTTGATTGAATCCAACGTTCTTTAGGAAAATAACTGGCTGATGGTTGAAAAGTGCAGCTGACAGTCTGGGAGAGAGTCCAGGACGTCTTTGTTGACGAGACGAGGCAGGGACAAAATGATCACCAGCGCACGACAACCGTGCTGACGAGGTGCACTTTGAAATCAGCGCACGCAGGAAAAGGCAAAGAAGGTTTCAGAGGAATTGATAAAAACCTCTGTCGGATGTGATTAAAGATGACTCGGAGGAGCTCCGGAGTGTTACCCCGGTGATTAGAGCAAAGATTTCTGAATGAGTTTGGAATTTTCAGACATTTGAATGAGGAAGAAACGAGCGAGTCGCTCTTCAAACTCCGACGCTAACGTGAAGGATGAGAGTGGAGGTCTGGATTCTTTCTGATCCCTGTGGGATGAATCCATCTGCTGATCAAGTCCCCAGAGGGTCTTTAAAGACGTGTGTTTGCGTTTCACCTGCGGGCTGTAATTCCACGGATCAGTTTTTGTTTTGAGAAAGAAGAGCAAAAACCCTCCACAACAAAGCCTGAACTCCAAAGAAAAGAGAAGAAAAGGTTTGTTTAAAGCTTCAGCCGAGAGGAAAAAACAGAGGAGCACAGATGAATGGTGACGGGATGGAGGCAGCAGGTCACACACACACACTTCGTCATCAGACCCCCTCAGGAGCACCAGGCCCACCCGGGAACTTCAGGTTGCTGTGCTGCTTCATCTGCGTCTCCTGCAGCAGGAAGTGCACAAACACCCCTCCTCCGTCCCGCTCTGGTGAATAAACCTCTATTACTGCCCGTAATTTAATAGATGTGATATTCTAGAAAACAAAAAGGGCTTTTTGAAGCCAAAAGAACGGACTCATCGTGTCCCTGAACGCATCGCTGCTGATCGTGATGCGTTTTGTGTGCAGAGATTCTCTGTCTCTGCTGCCCCTGCAGACCTCTGCGTTTGGGAGACGCTGGACGTCCTCCGCCTCGGCGCTCGGACTTTAAATAATGTATGCAGCATCATCAAGCTGGTGTCAGAGGGACAGACGATGATGAAGGACCTGGGCTGAGCCGGGCCGCAGCCGGGCCCCGAGCGGCCTGCAGCACCAGAACGGAACTGACAGGCGGGTCCGTTTCACTCAGGCGACAAACCGACCCAAATATCTGTGTTTGCAGCAGCCGCGCTGACAGATGCTGTGTGTTTCCTCACAAACGGGGGGTTTTCGGTGCCCTGGTCCCTCCCTCCCTCCGTTTGCAGGCGAGTGTTTTGTTTGTGTTCTCGCTGCGACTCCCAGAAGAGAAAATAATAGTCTGCCGTGTGGTTTACACCCTCCCTGTCGTCTGCGTTCCTCTGTTTGCTCCTCACAGGAAATGACTGGTTGCTGCTGCTGTATTAGACGTGAATAGACGCAGACGGAGGAGGGTTAGGGTTAGGGTTAGACAGCGCCACCACCAGCCCCAAACGTTAGCTCCTTTGCTACAAAGCCCGTCCAGGAAACCAGACCGAGCATCTTTTTTAGGACGTTTTAATATCTAGGCGGCAGGTTTGTGGGCGGAGCCACAGCAGCGCCGCTCCTCTCCCCACCCCGCCCTCCCGCGGCGCTGCCCGACATCTAAAATTGATTATGGTGACATTTACTATTCATAGAAAAGGTTACTGGAGTAACGGTGCGCGGCGCTGCGTGTTTGAGTGGAACATTATTCCCAAACAAATGAAGAGGCTCTCTCCCCCGACAACCAGAGCTGGACGACAAAACGGCGGCGTGATCATGAATAAAAACGCCTCTCTTGTCTGTCCTGATGGGATCATGACTCATCCAAATACGGCCCGTTTACGCATGACAAAGGATGCAGACGCGGAGCTTTTCCGTTGTGACATCAGCGTCCATAATTAACGCTGCTGCTGCACCGGCTGCTGGTGCTCATCAGGCTAACGTGGTGGAGCTCAAGAGCTTCTCCATGTTCCAGCAGCAAAGGTCCAGGTCTCAGGCGACAACTTTTGGTGTGGCACCGTTTGCTTATAGCAGGGTCAGGTCAAGGGTCAAGGGTGGAGGGTGGAGGGTGGAGGGTGGAGGGTTTGGTGCACGGCTGCTTTACAGATTTAAAACTCATTTCTTCTCTATCAGACCCAAAGTTGTGAGATGAAAAGTTGGCGTAAACGTGACAACTTGCATTTGGGAAACTTATTTGGAGCCAAACTTTAGCCTTGGGTCCGGCGCTGGTCCTCCTCAGCCAAGCAGCCGCAGCCTCCAGCTGGCAGCGGCCTGTTTACGGCAGCTTTGTGCGAACCGTTTCCAGTGTACTCGGCAGCCGCGGCGAGCGCTACACGGAGGTGTTTTTTTACCCCGTGTGGGCGTCCAACTCGCGGGCTGAGAGGCCTCAGAGGAGCCGAAGCTCCTGGCTGGCTGCCGTCCATGCAGCCAGGGCTCTTCATGCATCTGTGAGAGCTTCATCAGCTCCGTCCTGGGTTTCACCAGTTCGGCCGTTGTTTCGCTTCCGAATTTTATGCGATGAGGCCAAACATTTCAACCTGCTCGGGATCATTTTACTCCACTCAGGCTTTAAAAAAGCAGCCAATCACCTTTCAGACTGGCTCCATGTAAAAATGGAACATTTCCTCAATAAAATCCTTAGGATTTTTAATTTGGGCGTCCAGGCAGAGAAGATAACACTGTTCCCTGTCGATACTCATCTGCGGAGTGTGATGGACACTAAAAAACACCCACACCAGGCACAGAATCCACTGCTGCAGCCGCGGAGGAGAGCTGCTTCTCTCCTCAGGCCCCGAGAAATGCTCATTCCAGGCTGACTTTTAAAACAATAAGGAAACACTTCAAAAAAAGAGGAGGATTAATGTGCAAAAAGAAAATCCTGAAATAACATTGGAGGGTGTAAAAATTTGGCCTAAAGCTTAACTAATCAATAAATATATTACACAAATTAAGTGTTAAATGAATAAAGAAAACTAGAATTAAAACAAAGATGCTAATCATCCTTACTACCGTGTCTTTGGTGAACTACATCACTGAAGCAGTGAACGCTCAAGGCTTCCGCCATCCTGGGAAATGCCTTTAAAACGTGCACCATCCACGCCATCGTGTCGTGTAAAAACCCTCAAGTTCAGCTTTTGTAAAATCATAATTGAGGCTCCGCCTCCTAACCTCCTCGAAGCCCTAGGTTTTCCCCAGGAGTGACACTGCTTGCTCCAACAAAGAGCTCATCCACGGTTTGTCGCTGCAAAGGTCAGATCCGGAGAGCAAACAAGGCAAAGAAATAATTTAGAGTTCCCTGCCGTCCCTGCTGCTGCCTGGATCGGGATTCCAGGGTGACCTTTAACAGGTTAACAGCTGCAACAAGCGCACCGTCTGTGCTGCCACAAATACTGACGCTTGCTAAGTCTAACTGGGTTGGAGCTCCTTGCAAGCCTGGGTCTGCTCAAGGTTTCTTCCTGTTAAAAGGGTTTTTCCTTGCCACCAGCTGGGGGTTCCGGCCCCAGGTTTCAGCCTCTGTAAAGCACCTAGATAAAGCACCTTTTTTTGTAAAAGGTGCCGTGTTGGGGCGGTCTCTACAGTCTGCTTCTTTGGATTAGCTGTGGTTTGAAGGGTTAGCCTGAGTGCTCCCTTTGTCTGTTGCCAATCATAAATATTAAGGTCTTCATTTATATTTAAAATGATAAAGCAGCAGTTTGCTCCATCAGCAGACAGTTCCCTCCCACCACGAGTCCCAAACAAGGATCAATATTTCAAAAGGACGTCTCTATTTTTCATCGTCTTGATTAGATAAGCCTATAAATAATTGTATCTCTGAGCGCCACCAAGCAGAGCAGCAATAAACCAAACGACGGTTTAACAGAAAGTTTTATTGTGCAATAATTTAGACTTCCAGAATTTTAAAAAATATCCAACCTGTGAGAGGCGTCACATCTAAAATATACCGGTTATCTCAGCTTGTGCGGTAATAAATTCAACACCCTCTTTAACATATTGCTCTAATATCCCAAGTGAACATAGCACAACCTCTCTACCAGCTAACCTAAGAATACGAAGCTAGCGTGTTTTAAAAGAATCCCGATAACATCAAATATAGCGATGACAACTTCCTTAGTCAAAGACTATTTTCTTCTTTAACATGGCCACTATTTAGACAAGGTCAAGACAAATATCACCAAGCTAAAGCATTCAGCGCTGATCCCCTCTTTTACATCTAGCTAATGTAAGAACAGAGCACGTTAGCTACCTCAGTGGTCGGCATTTGGCACGCGAGCTTAACACCAGGACGGCGTCCAGATGGGGCGGAACTGTGGGAATGTGGACTGCAGGGACTTGGAGCCAGAGCCGCAGACGTTTCCACCTCTGAGGTTGGTTGGAATTTGGACACGAGGACATCAGGACACGTCTGCTGCCGAGCGCGCCATCGCGCACGTCGGCAGCGGGACGCCTCTGGCTCCAGGCCCGTGAGCCGGGGTTTGGGAATCTGTCATGGACCTTTGTCCACTGTCTCTATAAACGTCCAGTTGTCTTCCTGTCAGTGCAATCGACGCTCCTCTGCTGAGTGTGGAACACTCACGGTAACCGTGGAAACACGGCAGGATTCGGGATCTTCAGTTGTCCTGCGTCTCTGCACCTGAGGCGTCTTGGTCCGCGCCGGCGTCCTCCCCTGGAAAAACATGCAGAGCGTAACCCACCTTTGACACGAGACGTGGCGCCGGCTCAAAGGTGCGCGGCGGCCCTCACCTGCGGCCCCGCCCTCGGCGCTCTGCTTTCCCGTCTGGGCGTCCGGAGAGCCCGGCTCGTCCGGCGGCCAGCGGAGCTCGCCGCTCTCCACCTCGGTGGCGTCCGTCGGTTCGACCACGATGGACGGGAGCCTTTTGGTCAACTTTGGGTACCTTTCATGGGTGTCTGGGAACATCTTTGGGAAGCTTATATAAGGGAAACTGCAGGAGCGTGCACGTGAAGGCTTAGCTGCTGCCTGTGCAGGGATGACTGCACTGATTTCTCACTTTGATCTTTAACTTCAAATGATTTGATGGATGAATTCCTTCCTTCCTTCCTTCCTTTGGAAAACGGTCATATTTGGATAAATGGGAACACTGAGGAATTTTGGCAACTGTTAGAAGCGAAGATCCATCAGAATTTAATTTAGGTCTATATTTTTCTTTAACTCAGCTGCTAAAAATGCCTTAATCAAATCATGGTTTGAATTCAATTGGATCAAATTAGCCTTTTTCTGTAAACACGAGCCCGGATCACCGCTTGTTGTCACGTTGGGACAACTGGTTAAGACACGGATCAACAGGACCAGGCCCAGCTGATGCTTTAGTCACCAGCGTTTACTCTTACTCACCGCTGTGACTCACGCTTTGGACCTACAGACGTGCACACCGTATGAATTCACACACCCACACACACCTGGAAGGATACCACACCTTCATCTGCTGCCGCGCCGCCACCGCCAAAGTCCTCCGCGCCCGGCTCCAAAGAGTTCAGGACCTCGGTCATTCTGGGCGGGAGAACATGCCGATGAGAAGCTCATCTGTTTCCGCGGGTTACCGAGCATCACCTCCAAAGTCATTTGCAATTAGGAGCTAATAATGACCAAGAAAGAGCATCACAGAAACAAGTGTGGAACCAGGCAGGAGGGAGAATAAAACTGCTGCGTCTCTCTTTTTTTCCCATTTGAAGATGTATTACAAGTACTTACATCATTCTCTGAAAAGGATGAGCGGTCATTAAATGTGCATACGGGAGAAGAAATGGGGAAAAGTCATTATCACTAAAATACAGCTGCACTGTCAGTAGAAGAGCCAAAAGGTAATTTAAATCCTCTAAAGGCATCGCAGAGGTGGTACGACGGACATCCTGTCTATTACAAACCTTAAATATGTGGGAAAATGAACGTCCACAAAATGAAATTACATCTTACGACTTGATCTGCAACCAGACAGCAGGGGGCAGTGAAGGCTGGTTTCAAGCAGCCGTGTTCGTTCAGCAAAATATAACAACAAAAATGACTTTTTAGCCTTTAAAAAGGGACGAGAGGCTCAGTGCTGGTGAAGCCTTTAATCACAGCCTCGTTTCCTCGGTCTCGCTGCGGAGAGACAGTCTTTGCATGTCACAACTTATCAGAAACATCACTTTGCCTACAATCACACCAGCAGTTGCTGTTGCCATGGGGACAGGCGATTGAAATGATATGCCTCTGATTGTCTGAGTGGTGCACTTTGCCTGAGCGCACGAGGCCCGCGGCTCCTTCATGTGTGCGCCGCTACGTAGCAATTAGCGGCATCGGGCTGGGCCGCGTTGCCGTGGGACACGTACGTGGAACCTTCGGCCCCGCGTTGTTAAGAGCCGCTCGGACAACAGCCTCTTCTCCTCATCAGAGGCTGCTATTGTTCATCTGGAGAGAGGCCGCACGCTCCGGGATTTATTTATTTTTTAAGGCAGCAGCCTGCGAGCGCACGATTCCAGCCTGCTCTTGTTTGATTCTGTGGAGCACGACCAAGAATCTGAATCTGCACGTTGCTCCCGTTCCTGGCGGAACAGTGACGGCTCATGCGAAGGTCATCCGGTGTCGGCGCCTGCCTGTTGGCTCCTCAGGAAGCGCCACGCTTCACTTCTCACAGGAAGTGAAATATTAGGACGCTCGGCATTCTTTGCTGATTGAAGATGAAGCAGGTGGATCAGACTGGAGCAGCCTGGGGAGATTCAGATTCTTTTTTTAATCCCGGCATTTCTGTTTAATCTGTGTCATTCATCGGTGATGAGATCAGCATCGTCAATCAGCCGGTAATTATCACTAAAAACGGTTCTTTTTCCAACTATTTAGTTGCTAGTTGCTACATTCATGAGCATCGGGGGGGATTTAAAGTCACAGATTTGAGGTCTAATATCAAGCGGATAAGGCAGCATCTCTTTCGCCCTCTGGTGGCCGACTGCAGTATGAGGATAAGCCCCGCCCCCTCGATGTTTTAAAGCTGCTGTAAAACGACAACCTGAATGTGGGACTTACTTAGGGATGGCTCGGATTAGTCGAAGGAGCCCAAAACAAACCGCGGGTTTTAAAAGTCGGCCTTCAAACATAAGGTGGTGAGGTTTTCGTCTCTCAGGTCACCTTTAGCTCCCTTTTAGTCACTAACGATTTCAAACACTCATTTTATAATCCTGTTACACCAAAAAAAGTGCTCAACTTTGTGCCATTTTTCTCCAGTCAGTCTAAAACAAATCTGCTATCAGTTTGTTTCAGTACTGACCGGCTGTTTCTGGTTCTTTGGCCGAAATAAAAACCTCGGTAGATTCGAACTAAAAGGCCAAATGTTCACAAACAAGACGCCAGCGTAGAACGCTGCTGCAGTTTAAAGCCAAATGTTGTGCCTCAGCATCCGTCCCTCCTGGTGAAACCTGTCAGATTAATATTCATCCTCTCGTTTGCCCATGATGAGATTCATCGGCTTTGTCAAAGGAGCACCCGTCTCTGGGCCAGATCACAGTCCGCTCAAATCAGCCGGTTCATTATATTATTATTTTTTTGCACAGTGATGAAATACTGCCGGAATTTCACCCTCCTCAGCCTTTATCTCCCCAGCTGCACTTCAAACACTTTCCTTTTTCCTATTTCTGTTGCTAAATTAGACCCAGCAGCAACAGCACCTCTTCAAATCCAGGTTCCACAGTTAAATTCAGTAAGTTTTGAACAGCCCAGGGGCACAGGAACATCCAATCCATGTCCAAATATAGAAATACTCTCTCTTTTTTTTAATTATTACTTTCCATGCAGTCTTCTGAAATGCTCTGCTGCTCTGGTTTTCACAGACTTTAATTTAATTTCTCCTTTTTTGGCAGCTTGATTCAGATTTCTTGCTCTAGTTTTGCTCAACCACAGTAAAGAGAACAACCCTTTATTTTTAAGTAAACCTATTGTTTGCCTATCAGATATAAGTGAGCAGGATTATTGCACACAACAGGTAGTTTACTGCAGGTAGATGTCACTATTAATAGAATTAAATAGCAGTGTAGAGAACATACACCTACACTTGTACTCAGCAACACTGATTTGTGCCCACAGTCCCACACACTCAACATCCAAACGCACAAAAAAACAGGATTCTAATTGTCAAGGTGTATGGAATAGATTATTCATACAATAATGTGTTCATTCATCCCTAATTAGTTCATTAAAAATGCTACTTTGTGTAAGTGTTGTGTTTAAAATAACGCCCAGGCTTACGATAAAGGCTCCGGTACCTGTGTATTGTGCGGGCTGATATGGTCTCTCACAGCTGGAAGGTGTCCGTCCTCCACTGCTTCACTCACACTGATGCTGCTGCTGCTGCTGCTGCTGCTGCTGGTGCTGCTGCTGGTGGTGCTGGTGGTGCTGGTGGTGCTGGTGGTGATGGTGCGGGCTGTTGTGGGCGACAGCAGGCGGAGGGCGAGAGAGACTCCGGGTGAAGTTGCCGCTCGCATCAAAGTGCCGAGAGACTGCGCGGTGAAGTACGAGCCGTGCTGCATTCAAATACTGTAGGAAATTTTTAGCTGCATATTGCACAGAGGTTTGATCATATCATAACATAATTAGCATTGTGGTGATAATAATAATCAAAATAAGAGTACGATACTTACCTTACGTCAAATTGTACAATCAAATAACAAATTCGATTCATTAAAATATATAACTGCTGTTTTTTTTTCCAAAAAAGTCACCGAGTTTAGGATTTTCTGGGAACATTAAAGGTAACAGCTAATGTCAAGCAGCCGTGGATTTCAAATTTGCTGTTGTCGGCCATTAGCTAAAAAATATTAGGTGAGTTTTTGATTTTCTTCTCCTAATAAAACGAAATAAAATGTTATACATTTCATATTTTGTTCATTAGAATTGTATAATGTATTCGTTGTCAGTAAAGCTCTCTAGAAGTAAATATTTAACGACCAATGAGAATGTTGTTATTGACTATAGCTACGTGTTCTTGTTGAGCTAACGCAGGTAGGCGTCATTATTTTTATACAGTCAGTTCGTTTATAAACATGTATTTTACCAAAGATACGCAGAAGTAGAAGTAGTTTTGTGACCTGTGTCTCCCTCTAGTGTGCATTCAGAGTTTTGGTACGTTTACCTTTATTACCTTTTTTCTCGATGATAAACTAACAATTCTCATATTTTGTAGTTTTTATTGAAATTTAAAATACGCATTTACCCAAAAAGGCAGATTTATTTAAAATGATCAGATTAGATTTATACAAAAGAGGCCTGCTTTAGTTTTTTGTTTGTTTGTTTTTTTAAAATAGCATAAAGTTGTAGCTTGTACAGTTGTCTTTAATATACACAGACTTATACGTATACTATTTCATTATAAAATAACCTTGGTATATTAATCGCAGTGTTTTCAAACAGTCAGGAGTAAAACATTTACCGCAGCATTTGCTGATAGTCACCAAACTTCACCTACAATATAGAATAGTGTTTTTGTACAACCAATGGCAAACAATGCCAACTTTAAAAAAAATCATTAAAAAATCCAAATCAAATTGTTTTTGTAATAATTCCACTTCAGGCTCATTCTATATATCTTACTCTACTAAAGATGGAGACTTTTAAGAATAGTTACTGTGGCATTTGCTAAAAGTCATCAAACAAACTTCACCTACAATATAGAATAGTGTTTTTGTTTTTTGTTTTTTGTTTTATACAACCGATGGCAAACTATGCCAACATTAAAAAAAAAAACATAAAAAAAATCCAAATTAAATTGTTTTCCAGAAATTCCACTTCAGGCTCATTGTACACATCTTCCTCTTCCAAAACACAGATCACAGACCTAAATACAAACTAAGATCTTTATGAATCTAATTTAACAGCCCCATCCCAGTTCTCAAATGTAAATATATCTAAAACAGCACATTTTACCACTGAAAACTATGATTTTTTTTAAGAACAACCATACAATTGGAGACAGATTTTCAGTTTTTGCAATCTTTATTTTCCCAACTAGATGCCACCAACTCGTACATGTGGGATATTTAATAAAATCCATTTGAATTGGAAATGGATGACAAAGCTATTTACACCGCCAGTTTAATGTTCACCGTTTTATACAGTAATATTCAAAGCATATTGTGGATATACTGCATCTTTATTGTTGCAAATTATCATCTAAGCAAATTTTAATTTAAAATATAATTATTGAATTATAAGAACACTTGCTTTACTTTTCCTTAGATTTCAGTAACAAGTATAACTTTGCAATACATGTACACATTAATGTTTATTTTCTGAAATAACTGCATTTGAGCATTTACAGCGCCATTATTGTAAACATACAGCTTGGAATGTCAGCAACACATTGCAATAGTCCGGTTCAGGTAGACATCGGATGGTCCGAGGGCTATTGTACAATAAACCACCACACAGTTATGATGGAATAAACTGGAATGCTGAAAATAACACAAGATTTAGTGTGTAAAGCCATGTCTTGCCTTGGTGCTGTACCATATCAAGCTACGATACTAGGTGAAGCCCTGCCTAAATCTGCAGTAAAGGGCTTTGGTTACTAGCTCATTTACAGTTTTAATACATTTGACCATCTGAAGAACATGCACTCAGAAGCTCTTTCTCTGAGCTCATCCTTTGCAGTTGCCATCCTAACTTTGGCCCAATCCCTCTGTCACATGACTTATATCCTACCAGAACCTTCCTGCCCCTGTAATTGATCTGTTTTATCTTTAGAAACCATTTAGATGTTCACTTTTCCGCTCCATCAAAGAACCTCATTTTCTCAGAATGGACAGATTGTCTTAGCCGCTGAACGGATGTTGCTGTCTCACCTGAGATGGGCTCAGAAGACTCAATCATACTTGTACGTGTAATTTGTTTAGTTATGACAACCGTTTCTTTTCTTTCACTTCTTTCACTTGATGTTTTCTTGACTAAATGCCTCTCAAAGATTGTCTTCTTGCCACCTTGTGAATCTTTGACAGTCCATGATGCTGCCTCATCCATCTCTGGTCCCACATGAGGACCTCCAGTTGCCTGGAGCTGAGCAGCATTTAGTAGCATAGCATGCTGGGTTTCTGGGGTCACTTGCATGTTTGATGTAATGACGTGTATTTTTCTGGATTCCAGCCTCAGAGTGTCTTCAGATGACGAGGAGACGCCGGATGATAGAATGGTGATCTTCTCAGGTAAGTCGGGCTCAACTGAGATCTGCTCGGTCCTGGTGGTGGACATGATGACTTTACTGTCAATGTTTTCACTTCCTGCGACAGTATTAGAGTCGGAGTATTTAACTGTCACTTTGGTTGGGGAAGATAAAGACAGACCAAACAGTTTCACTTGTCAGAGCAGAACTAATATCAGCAAACGCGTCTGATGACTGGACTGAAGAGGTCGGGCTGATGTCCTCAGCAAACATTTTCTCTACCGGACACTTTTTGTCATCGCTCTCTGGGGTTTTTGCAGGGGATGATGGGGATGACAGTCCAAATTTAGGGAATTTAAACCACCCTGTCCTCTCAGGACTTTTGGTAATATCTTGCTTTGTTGTTAATTCCTTTCCCTTCATCTCTTTCTGCTCTGTCAAGGCTTCATCTATGTTGGGTACCGCTTTTGCTTGTTCGAGGTAATCTCCTTTGCCTCTTTCTGGACCATCAAATTCAACCCCAGAATTATTTAGGACCTGATGAACTAAGGTCACATTTGAAGTTTTACTTTCTCCATCCAGTTTTATCTCTATTTTTAACTCTTCTTCTTTACTTTCAGACTCAACAGGGATAGATTCATCTTGTGGTTTGGGTCTTGAAAAATTCAATTTTGGCATTTTGAATGATGGTAGTTTAAATTTACTTGGTGAACCAAGACCCAGACTGTTAGTTTCGAGGGTTTGCTGTTTCAGCATCTGTTAACGTCGCTTTGGAATCATCTGTTTTATAATTGGCACCGGGACTTTTGATGGAAGCAGACACATTCTCATTATGTTTACGTTCAACAGTGTGAACTATATTACTGTCCACATTTTCCTTTGATCCATTTAAGTCATCCTCAGGTAACCCTTTTACTTGTGGTAGGACTATCCCAAACTGTGGCACTTTAAACCTAATTTGTTGTCCATCAGCTTCTTGTTCAAGTTCTGTTTCAGGATTTTTGACTTTCACTTCTCCCTTTGAAAGAGAAACTTCAACATGTGGAAGGT